>JAIUZE010000864.1:0-24291 GCA_022085475.1 Heliosperma pusillum | reverse complement strand
TTTTGAATTATTTTTATAAAGATTTATTTAGATTTATCATAATTTAATATAATTATTTTGAATTTATTAGGAATTTAAAGAATAACTTTTACGGTTTTTAAACCGAACATCATTTAACTATTCCCGACTCATCGTAAATCCCGTAACAAACTCGAAACTCGACTTTGGCATGAGTCACGCGCCCATGTCATCGTTTTCCACTCACTTGAGATATTTTAATTCTTTCGATTAAACTAATACAAATATCTTAGATATTTGTTACTTTATCGTTCCGTCAACGGAGATTACGCAAATCGTTTACAAAACTGACCCGACAAACACAATACCACACGGCTCTCTTCCCCCTCTAATAGACCTTGATATTTTCATTACTTTTGATTACAATATCATAATATCTAGATATTATTTCACTTTATCGATCAGTTAACGAGAATTACGCACATCGAGCAAAATCAGACCCGATATCACCCAACATCACACGGCTCTTTCCTCTTCTAATAGGCTTGATATTTTCATTTCTTTTCATTAATATAACATAATATCTAGATATTTAATTTAATTAACGTAATATTTAATCAATTACCGTAATATAATTATTTAACGCGAGTTAATTCCGTAACAACAATTTCAAAATCCGACTCCATATTTCCCTATAATACACGGCTCCCTCACCCAACATAACTCACTAACAACTTTTCATTTTTCAACAAATCAAGTTAAGATCTAAATATCACTTTCTTCATCGTTCTTCATTTGTTCTTCGTGTTCTTCAATTGTTCTTCATCGTTCTTGAGCAAAACCTTCATAAAATCTTCATTTCTTAATTAAATCCGTCCTAACTTATAATTCTAGAATCTCCTCCTCGCTCTCCATCTTCAAGTACGGGTTATTTTCAATTCCGTCAAAATCGTTTTCAACACTTTAATTATGGAAAAATCTATTTTTACTTCTAATAATGTTTTACTTGTCATTTCTTATAGGGGAAGATTTTGAAGACGAGTTTGGTGACTCGTATATATTAGGGGAAGATTAGAAGACGGGTTTCTTAGTTTATACTTCTTATTTTGGTGCTAATTGATTTTTGCTAGCTAAGGTAACGATTCCGAGTTACTCGACGAATTAATGTCACATAGCTTTTAGTTGTTGTTCATGTTATGGTTATTTATGATTTTAGTTAGTAACATAGCTTTAGCTTTGGTTTTCTTTAGTTTTGGTTCATCTTTAGTTTTTGTTCATATTATTATGATTTTATGATTTTTAGTTAGTAACATGTTAAGTAGTAGTTATTATGGTGTTTTATGATTTTATAACATGTTGGTTGTTCTTGATGAATTGGGATGATTCTTCATAATCATGATTTTTGTATGATTGATGGTTGTTTTGATTGTTTAAAAATGGATGTTGTTAATTAAAAACATGTTAGAATTAATTTGGAATTTGGGGTTGTTGTTTTGGTGGGGGCCGGAAATGGTGGTGGTGGTGAACCGGACCAAACCAGCCGGTCCAGGCCGGTTCAGACCCGGTCTGGGCTGGTCCATGGTGGGTCCGGGTTTTGGTCTTTGGGTTGTGTCGATGTTTGATTGTTATGTTGTTGTTTTGACGGGTTTTAATTATGTTAAGCATGCGGGAAATAATTAAGAAACGGTTTTTTTGTAAAAAGTGTAAAATCTGCCAAAACAGCCCAATTAGGCCCGTGGGCCCATTCAGGCCCATGTGGGGTCCGGCCCAACTCAGCCCGTGGGTCCCACTTTGGGATTTGTGACGGTTTTTGAGTTATCGTCATTTTTATCGTGTTTTGTAATATTTAGCAAGTGGGAAATATTAATAAGTAAAATATTTAATTAAAAAGGTTTTTCCTAAAATTATTATTTCTCACATGTTAGAAATTATAAGACGAGATCGTAGTTTATTTTGATATCCTTTAAGTCAAGCGGGGTTTTACGTAAGATTTAATAATTCACATGTTAGAAGCTTTATTAAAATAACATGTAATGAATATGTTGATTTATGTCTATGTGATAAAGACTCTGTTTCTAGCCGGTTTGATCCAACGGGTTTGGTCAAACTAAGATCTAGTCAGCCCCGATTTGACTGATGACCCGTCGCGGGACTCGGGTCGGGGATTTGTCTTCAAGTAAGTTGTATTTAATTAATGGATTAGCCTTAGTAGATATGAGGCGATATGATATTTGATTATTATTTATATGCAATTAGTCACATGATAGGAAGTTCTTTCCGTGACTGTTTGATTGTATGTAATATGTCGTGTTGACTAAGTACCCATAGAGAATTATGAGTATATGGCGTCTTGATCATTCTAATTCTAAATGAGTATCTTGGACCATGACATAGATAGGCAAGTACTGTCTTTAACGAGTATATGTTCACCGTCGATAGCTTTTGTGTCACGGCCTGGGGGGCTTATCTCCAAGTCGGGGCATGGCATCCTAAGAGTTCCGCTTTGGGAAGGGAGCCCGCTTAAGTACTAGCCATCTCTGCTTAGGGGGTCGCCTAGTAGAGTTTCTCATAGACGGTTATGTCATGGGACGGGGAATGGAATAGCTGTTGTCGCTAGGTCTGATCAGTCTAGGACTAGGATGTTTTCCTACCTTGTGTATAGCCTCGAGTTACAGATGACTATTGACGGTTCTAAGAACTTATGCCTGTTTGTAGAAGTATTGGTCTTTCATGTTTGATGATTCTATGAGTTTTAGAAGGTGAGAGGCAAGCCGGCTAAGATTGATAGAGTTTGGATTACCGATTGTTAACTGATTCACATGATTACGTGTTGATTAGGGTTTGAGTGTATCACGTCCATGTTTCTGAGAGGAACCTCTGAGCTAGCATACCAGCTTCCCTACCTCGAGTTATAGTTTATTATCGGTTTCACATGATAGCTTTCACATGCTAGGTTATTTGTTAGTTATCTGTTTCATAACATGAAAAGCATATCATATATGTTTAAGTTTTGTATTTTCCATATACATCGCTTTTATGTTATTCATGTTTCAGTAAACTCGACATTTCGTGGCTGGGAGAACTCGGAGTTACTCCCCACTGACTGTGGCTTCCGTGTTTATATTTAATGCGGTCGAACAGGTGGTGAATGCCTATTTGGGGTACATTGACGAGCTAGCGAGCGAAGTATTTACCTTGGACCTATATTCGGTTCATAGTTTGTATATTATTATACACTCTTTTATTTCCGTATTTATACGGGAGATATGTCTCCCGTCTTGTATATTTCTTTTGTATAATATTGTTTCCGTTTTGTAATGACCTTTTTTATTTCAGACACCTTCATTATGTATTTAAATTATTTTTTTTCTTTCCGCAAATTTGAGGGTGTCACAATATTAGTATTTGAGAGTTTTAGAGAGAAGATGAGTTTTGAGAGATGTATGATCAAATAAGCAAGAATGAAGTAGTAAAGGAATGAACAACAATTGTTCTCCTTTTATAGCCATGAGGGCCGGATATCAACATCACAAAATGGTGATTTTTTCTTCTTATTTTATTGCCATGCAAAGTGGTAATGTGTTGTAGTGAATAAAATGATTTCATGTTTACTATTCATGTCATAAGCATATGTTGCTTGTGAGTTTGAATAAGAACAACAATCATCACCAACAACTACACATCAACCGGCCATGTGAGCCTCAAATTGATCCATTTTGATTTTTGATATTTGTCTCACAAATACTTATTGATCATATTGTTAATTATCTTGTATAATTAAGTGTTAATTTGATCATATAACAATTATATGACTCAATTAAATAAATAATATGTACTTAACATTTTAAGTAATATTTACCATTATATCAATATATAATGGGTCCCACAATGCTTAGTTAATTTATTTTACAACTCCTTGTAAATATAATCAACTAATTACCTCTATCTCAAAACCTCAACTAATTTAGTAATTTAACGATTAATTACTAAGTTTGAATCTTATTTAATCGTATTAAAATAAGATATAAATTTATTAGTCAATTATCGCATAATTGAAAATAAGCTTAATCGAATTTGAGTTCTTAACTCAATTTCTAACAATTAACTCTCGTACATATCGAATATATGTAATGTACTAATTAACTGTATCGTATACAAATAATTAGTTACTATTTGGGATTTCATCCTTTAGGTGTGACCGAAAGGGATCAGTTGATCACCGCCGTCAAACGACAATAACGTCAAACTCTAGTTAGCCAACCGTTATTGATTTACGTTAATCAACTGACTAATCATATATATAGTCAATAATTATCCCAATTATATTCCATAATAAGATTTATTATGTGGCGCACTATTGTGGAGGACACCTACTCCAACATCAACAAGGTAGGCAGTTTTTATATGTAGCTATTATTTTGTAAAACATTTGTATGAAGGGACTAATTTGAGGTGTAATTCAAAGTGAAAAAGGCTTCAAATCTTAGTGAATCATGAATGCAACGCTTATAGAAATGAAATGAGAACCATAATTATGCGTTTTGACATGACACACATCACAAGGAGAACTACTCACACCTAAATGAGACCGGGTATAGATGTACCAGCCTAAGGAGGTTCTACCTTACAATATATGTAACTTGCCAAATGTCAAGATCAAGCGTACTCATCTATAGATTCATTCCATGCCTACTGTGTACAAGACTTCACCATGTATCCACAATTCAATGAATATTGAATCATTATCTTTTGAAAGCTATAAGTTTGGGAAATGTAACATGATAGCTAAACAAGCAAGCAAAGCATGAAAAACATTCAATTATGTTCAAAATTTTAGATTTTTCTCTTATTCAAAAATTTGAAAAATATAAACAACTAAAATGCAAAATGGGAAAATGTAATCCCTCCCCCAAGCTAAACATCACATTGTCCTCAATATGAGCACAAAGACTAAATATGCAACGACATGCTCAATGGGAAGAAGGGTAAAAAGGGAAAAACAGGAAAGGAGAGTGAAGCTTACTAGTCAGCGCGGACTCCCCCAAGCTAGTCTGTTGGACTTGACAAGGAAGGTCTTTATAGATCCTTCAAAAACTCTTTCATCTGCAAAGTAGATCTAACAAAACAACGAAAAAGGGAAAGCAAAAATAAAATGCAAAAAGAAAGAAAACACGGGTTGCCTCCCGAGAAGCGCTGGTTTAACGTCCCGCTCGACGAATTCTTCTATGAAATCATCTGGTTGGGGATTGACGCTCTATATAGACAATATCCAAACATCCGATAATGGAATTGCTGTAGTAGAGTTTCAATTGTGTCCATTGACCTTGAATTTTTCACCATTACTAGTCATTATTTCCACATAACCGTATTTGCTTACATATGTAACAGTGAATGGTCCAGACCATCTTGATCGAAGTTTACCCGGAAAAATTTTCAAACGGGTGTTGAAGAGAAGTACTTGGTCACCGACATTGAATTCTTTTCTGATTATTCTCTTGTCGTGCCAACGCTTTGTTTTCTCTTTATAAATCCTAGAATTCTCGTAAGCTTGCAAACGAAACTCTTCTAGCTCATTGAGTTGCAAAAGCCGTCTATCAGCGCTAAGCTTAGTGTCTAAGTTGAGTTCTTTGATAGCCCAGTAAGCTTTGTATTCTAACTCAACGGGGAGATGACAAGCGTTTCCATAAACCAACCGATAGGGAGATGTTCCAATCGGGGTTTTGAAAGCTGTGCGATAAGCCCATAAGGTGTCATCGAGCTTATTACTCCAATCAGTTCTAGATTTCGAGACAACTTTTTGAAGAATTGTTTTTAGCTCTCTGTTCGAGACTTCTACTTGACCGCTGGTCTAAGGGTGGTAGGCTAAACCTCGTCTGTGATACACATTATACTTGGCAAGCAGAGTGTCTAACTGCTTTTCTCCGAAATGGGTTCCTCGATCACTTATCACGGCTCTGGGTACCCCAAAATGCGGAAAGATGATCTTCTTAAATAGTCGTATCACAGCTCTAGCATCATTGGTGGGGGTTGCAATCGCTTCTACCCACTTTGAAACATAGTCGACAACGACTAAAATGTAACGATTTCCATTTGAAGAAGGGAATGGTCCTTGATAGTCAATACCCCAGACATCGAATATCTCGACTTCTAATATGCCGTTTTGAGGCATTTTGTGTCTTTTGGATATTTGACCCATTCGTTGACAAGCATCACAAGCCATAACAAAGTCTCTTGAATCTTTAAACATCGAGGGCCAGAAAAACCCGGATTGTAAGACTTTGGCTACGGTCTTGGATGGACCATGATGACCACCATAAACAGATGAGTGGCATCCTTCTAAAACTCCTTTTACTTCCCACTGGGGGATACAACGTCTGTACATACCATCTGAGCACTGCTTGAAAAGATAGGGGTCATCCCAAACAAAGGATTTTACATCATGCAAAAATCTCTTTCTTTGGTTATAAGAAAGGTCGGAGGGTAGCTGGCGACTGACAAGGAAGTTGGCAATATCAGCATACCAAGGAGAAGAGTCCGCAATTGCCATTAATGAATCATCAGCGAACGAATCATTAATTGGCGTTAGTAATCCTATTTCAGTTACTCTTATCCTTGAGAGGTGGTCAGCGACTACATTCTCTGCTCTTTTCTTATCCCGGATCTCTAAATCAAACTCTTGAAGGAGTAAGATCCATCGGATAAGTCTAGGTTTTGCCTCTTTCTTTGAAAGCAGATATTTCAAGGCAGCGTGGTCAGTGTAGATAATAACTTTTGATCCTATTAGGTACGAGCGAAATTTGTCTAAGGCATAGACAATGGCGAGAAGTTCTTTTTAGTGGTGGCATAGTTGATTTGGGCAGGATCTAGGGTTTTACTAGCATAGTAAATCGCATGAAGAAACTTTTCCTTTCTTTGCCCTAAAACAACTCCTACGACATAATCACTCGCATCGCACATCAGTTCAAAGGGCAGATTCTAATCAGGCAACTGGGTTATAGGTGCGGTGATCAAAGCACGTTTGATTTTGTTGAATGCCTCAAGGCATTCCTTTGTGAAATTGAAAGGTGTATCCTTGAAAAGGAGCTCAGTCAGGGGCTTGGCTATCTTTAAAAAATCTTTTAAAAATCGTCGGTAGAAACCGGCGTGGCCAAGGAAACTCCTGATTCCTTTTACATTAGCAGGTGGTGGCAGCTGTTCAATAACTTGGATCTTAGCTCGATCCACTTCTATACCTCTTTCTGAAACGATGTGACCTAAAACTACACCTTCGTTCACCATGAAGTGACACTTTTCCCAGATGAGAACAAGGTCGACTTCTTCACAGTGTTTTAGAACTCTGGATAGATTTGTCAAACAATTATCGAAGGAAATGCCATAGATGCTAAAGTCGTCCATAAATACTTCCATGATAGATTCAACAAAATCTGAGAAGATACTGGTCATGCAACGCTGGAAAGTGGCAGGTGCATTACACAAGCCAAATGGCATTCTGCGATAAGCGAAAGTACCATAGGGACAGGTGAAGGTGGTTTTCTCTTGGTCCTCAGGGTGGATAGGGATTTGGAAAAATCCTGAGTAACCATCTAGATAACAGAAATACTTGTGACAAGCTAACCTCTCTAGCATTTGGTCAATGAAGGGTAGAGGATAGTGATCTTTCCTAGTTGATTGATTCAGCTTTCTGTAGTCAATACACATACGCCATCCCGTCACAATCCTAGTGGGGATGAGCTCATTCTTCTCATTTTTGACTACTGTTGTTCCTCTTTTCTTGGGAACAACTTGAACAGGGCTAACCCATTTAGAGTCAGAGATTGCATAGATTATGCCAGCATCTAGCAATTTCATAACTTCAGTTTTAACTACTTCCTGCATGTTGGGATTAAGACGGCGTTGACCTTGAACACAAGGTTTTTGGCCTTCTTCTAAATTGATTCTATGCATGCAGAAGTCTGGGCTTATGCCTGTTAAATCTTCGAGTTTGTAACCTATTGCCTTTCTGTGCTTTTTTAAGACAGTCAATTATAAGTGAGGTTAACAGATTTTCATCTAGGAGAGCACTCACTATGACTGAGCAATACTCAGATTCATCTAAAAAAGCATATTTTAGATTCGAGGGAAGAGGTTTCAGTTCAGGTTTTTGTACTTCTGCCTTCGCAGGAGTATCAATCAAGCTTATTGATAAGTGATATTTTGTACTGATTTATCCCCCGTTTTAGCTCGATTTCTATACGATTTATGCACTTTGTTAAGTGATTAACGAGCTAATATTGCTATTCTAGTTGTTTTGCGTGTTTTGACTCGTTTTATAGGAAATGAAGCGGTTTTGCTATATTTTTCTACTTTATGGAGCAAAGACACTAGGATACGAGTTTTCAAGGAATTGATGATAGCCAGTTCACGATTTGATTACGATTCCGCTACATCCTTCCTCGAATGAACTCAATTTGGATTTTGGCTTTGAACTTTAAAAGGAAATATCAACCCAAGTCAAGAGAAGATCAGCCCAAGCCCAATTCCGTAGTGCATTGACCAAGACCAAGGCATAGGATTCCGTGCCTAAGATGAAAAGACGGAAAATCCATCTTACACAAAAACCCGATCGGATTGCCCAATACCCGATCGGGTATTTCTGCAAGAGGACGTTACTTGGCTCTTCTTCAATCCGAGCTTAAATGTGTGCATTAATGCTTTGACTAGGGTACGAATTTGGACGAGGGATCAGCAGCCATGCATCCCTATAAAAGCCAATGATCATCACACACAATTATCATCTTACTTTTCATATAATCTATCATTATATACATTTTCATATTATCTTTAGCATACTTTCTTTCAAGTTTTAGATTATAGTTTTCTTAGTATTTCACTAGTGTTTTCATAGCTTTTGTTATTGGATATTTGTTCTTACTTTCGTTCTTATATACTCATATTCCAATTACGGTAATTCTCTAATCTTGATTTACTTATGCAACTTTAATCATCATGAATTATAATCTCACTAGTTTCATTTTCATAATATTGTTGTTGTTAGGAAATCAAACTAAAATTAATCTAGTTAAAACCAAAATATTGTTTAGCATGTCACATTATAATTTACCTAATCATATAATCCTAAAGATTGTCATTAGAATCATTATTAACATAGTCACCATAATAACTTTAGTATTTATATTTCATAGTCTAATTTCATACATCTTTTTCTTATTAATTTACTTAATCACATAAATTAGATTAATTCTAATATTGTAAAATTATCATTGTGTAAATAAAATAAATAGAGTTGTAATATTTGAAATGATTTACGAGTTAAATGAATTAAAAGAAGAGTAGTTACCGATTGAACCATCTAAATTGTTTCTTCCTTTGGTCGTGTCAAATTCTATAACTATGTTTAGTGGCCATAAACAATTGTTTGTATTAGTAATTTCTATCTTTATAACGAGAGTTGGGATAGGAATTGGGACTGCCAATAGGGGTTTAGTGACTTAACCATGCTGAAAGGACGTTAGGACCCACTAAAAGGTCGGTACGAATCTGATAAGAATATACCGCTACAAGGCCTAGACAATCATAGTAATTCTAATATTGGTATCTATGAGACTTTTAATTAGTTTTACATGTATTTCTCTGACCGAAGTTGAATATTGTTCTATAATAACCCCAAATTTAGCTCGGTTTTGTATGTCATTTGTGCTTTGTTAAGCCATTAAATTTGATGAGTATGGGCGGTAAGTGGCTCTGGTAACCTGGTAGGCGCGGTAATATTCGTCTTGTAGGCGAATTCCTGTGTCTATACGTGTTTGTAGGGAAAGTGACGTTTCTACGCCCTTTTTCTATATTCCCGAGCATTTGCCTAGAACCCGACGATTCGAAGAAGAAAGCTTGACCATGTGTAAGGCATTTAAAGAAGGTTCACTAACTTAAGAGAGAGAAGAAGCAAAGACGGTTTCGTAGTTGTCGGAAGACCAATCAATTAGACGGAAGAATTCATCGCTTTACATCATATCCAAGCAACAAACCCGATTGTAGAGTCAAGGGGGATGTTGTAAGTCAAGTCAAAGCGAAAGAAGTTGAAGCGTTAGTCAAGAGCTTCCAGAAGACGACTTACCTGATCGGGTAAGTGTGTACCCGATCGGGTAAGTGTGTACCCGATCGGGGATGTGTGCTGCTCAATGCATTGCGGCTCCTTCTTCCTAAATTTGCCCTATGTATTTAATGCCCGACCTCTTCTCCACGAAACCCTAATACTATAAATAGATGTGCCAAGCTCCTCATATGAACATCCATCATACACACTATCTTACACAATCTAACCTATATTTCATACAATTTTCTTATTAGTTTTCTTTTTAGTTTTAGTCTTTCTAGTTTAGTTTATCTTCTTCTTTTGTCTTTTGTTTCTAGTTTATTTCTGTCCATTTCATATCAAAACATTAGCATAGTTCAATAAGAATTTTAATCTTTGTATCTACTAGTTGGGTTCAAGAGTTGTAATTCAAAGTACGGTATTTCTATGCGAGGGATTTCCATTATTGTTATCGCTTTCATCGTTGATCGTCACCTAGGTATTCCTAATTTATCCTTTGCTTATTGTTCTTTATTGTTTTCCATTTGATTGTTATTTTCTATTCGTATCATTTAGATTCGTTTTTATGTTGTTATAATCATAGTTTCATTTCTTAGATGATCATATAGCGTCGTTATTATCGCCACATAGAGAGTCTAAGTTATTGTCAAAATCGACTAAATATGCTTACCTTAACTTTCATTGTTAATATCATCTTAGTTATAAACATAATCATGAGTGAGTAGTCACCTTTCTAGGGTGTAGGGTAGCCATGTTAGATTGATTAAAATATGATAATTGGATAAAGGAAATTATGCCTTTAAAACATTGTGTCTATGCATGTTTGGACTTTAACGATAGTTGACGATTCTTGATCACAATCATTGACTAGTATGGAATTCTTTTCCAAGGTAGATATACAGGAATTGAATAGACAAAGCGTAACATGGTGGATTAAGACCTAGTAAATCGCACTAAAAGCCTGCTAGACCATCTGATCTATGATTGTAATGAACACACCATTCTTACGAACGCTCAATGAATTATTTGCGTATCCTAAATCCAATTTTATCAATATGTCAATCTACATGTGTGAACCTGTTCCCCCAGATGCTTCTCATTATTGTTAATTTATTAATTGCTTTATTGTTTTCATTCTAGTTTGCTTTTATTTTATTTTTATGCCATTAGTTAGTTTAGACATCACAAAATCCAAAACCCAGAAAATCATTAGATAAAACTCAATTGTGAGACGATTCACAATCCATAGGAAACACCATCTCCCTGAGGATCGACCCCTACTTCCCTAATTACATTAATTTGTTATTAGCCTAGTCTGGGTAATTTATCTTTGTATCGGGCTTGCGACAGGCACGATCAAATTTTGGCGCCGTTGCCAGGGAGCACGGTTTAGTTTTCCTTTTCATTGTGATTTTAATCACGATTAGTTTTATCTAGTCTTTAGGAACTCAAATTCCTTTAGACTTCTCTTGATTTTTCATCTTAGCTTTTCTATCTTATGCCCAGATCTTCTAGACTAGGGACCCCTATTCCTTTGGACCCCGAACTAGAAAGTACTTTGCGTAGGAAACTAAAGCTATTCAACGAAATTTCAAAAGCTTCTAACATTTCAAGTTTAGATCGTATTCGTGAGAAATACTCGGATATCTTACCTAATCTTGAAGGAGAAGAAGATCCATTTTCATCTCCATTTCAAAAATTCAATCAACTTTCAACCAACATTCCATCTTCATCTTCGCAACCAAAAATGGTTCGACTTTCCGACCATTCTAAACCCACTGCAGATACACTTCCAAAGGGTATCGCTACACCTCAAATTACAGCTCAAAACTTCGAAATCAAACCTGCCTTCATCAATTTAATAGAAAGAAATCAATTTGGTGGCAATGCCACAGAAGATCCCAACCTTCATATCCAAAACTTCTGTGACTATTGCTCCACGATTAGACAAACTGGAGTATCCCAAGAACAGATTAGGGAAATGCTCTTTCCCTTCTCTTTAAGAGGAAAGGCAAAACTCTGGATCAATAGTCTTGACCGAGTTGCCTTAGGAATAGTCGACTGGGATGGTCTAGCTCTTGCTTTCTATCAAAAGTACTTCCCACCAGAACGAACCGCACTCTTACGAAGTCAGATTACTGGATTCCGTCAGAGAGGTGACGAAACCCTTTATGAGGCAGGGGAAAGATATAAAGAATTACAAAGAGAATGTCCTCATCATGGCCTTGATTCATGGTTCCTGGCTATCACATTCTACAACGGTAGTTGTGGCGAATCGCGTCGTATCCTCTACTCCGCTAACAATGGTCGTTTCGATCAAATCGATGTAGACATAGCTAGTGCGACTATCGAGTCAATGGCAATTCACGATTCTCAGTATATCAACTCGCGTGCTATACCGCTAAAAGCCAAGCAGGATGATTCAAGTACAGTAGCACTCCTGGAAGCCCAATTAGCCCTTCTGCAGCAACAAGTAGGAAGCTCTTCCTAATCCAAGGAACATATCAGCGTCACTAACCACGTAGTGGTATGTGAGACATGTGGGATTGGAGGGCATAGTTTTCAAGAATGTAGAAGTTCAATAGAGCAAGTCAATGCTTATCAAGGATATAGGCAGGGCAATGCTTTCTCAAACTTCTACAACGAAAACACAAAAAACCACCCGTTTTTGTCCTACAAAAGTACCAACATTCAAAATCCCCACCAACAAACTCAACAACCATTCATACCACACCAACAAAAGCCATACAATCCACCTGGTTTTCAAAACCAGAGACCTTCATTCCAACCTAACTTCAATCAACCATACCAAAATCAACCTCAACACCAACCACCTCAAATTCAAGGCCAACCAAATGACTCAAGCTTGAGCAAAATTGAATCTATGCTTCTGCAAGTTGTTCAAAAACAGGATTCAATGTTTGTTCAATTTCAAAAGAGTGATCAAGCTAAAGATGCTGCCATCAAGATGCTTGAGACTCAAATGGCCCAATTGGCTACCTCTATTACCCAAAGAAAACAAGGCCAACTTCCACCTCATGGTGAACAACCGAGGGACACCGCAAACGCTATCACCCTTAGGAGTGGTACCACTTATACGGAACCTCAGCAACCCAAAGAACCAACAGTTGAGCCTTCACCAGTAGAAAGCCAAAAAGAAACCCAACCATCCACTGCTAAGGAAGCGGAAGATAAGCGTGAAAAGAAGGATGAACTTGAAAAGGAACCCATCAAAATTCAAGTTCCATTTCCCCAACGTTTGAGGAGAAATCATAAGTAAACCCTGTTCGGTAAATTCATGGAACTTGTCAAAAACCTCCAAGTAACGGTTCCCTTCACTGAATTAATCACTCAAATCCCTTCCTACATGAAATTTATGAAGGATATTCTAACAAAGAAGAGGACTCTAGATGATGTTGAAATCATAGCATTCACCGCTGAATGCAGTGCGTTAATGCATAATAAGTCGCCTCCTAAGTTAAAGGATCCTGGTAGTTTCTCTATACCTTGCACTATAGGCACCTACACTATTGATAAAGCTTTATGCGATCTAGGTGCTAGTGTAAGCGTTATGCCCTATTCCATTTGCGAAAAATTGAATATGGGAATTCTTAAATGCACAAGTATCACCCTGCAAATGGCAGATCGTTCTCTAAAACAACCTATGGGAGTTTTAGAAGATGTACCTGTTAGAGTAGGGAAGTTTTTCATTCCGGTCGATTTCATAGTGTTAGATATGGCAGAAGATTCGCAAATCCCTATCATACTAGAAAGGCCATTTCTACACACTGCGGGAGCAATGAAGAGCCCTATGCTTGAAGAGTCTTGCTGTTTTCTTGACATTGTCGACTCAATCATTGATGAATCTCTGTATCCATCAATAATTGAGGATCCTTTAGAAGCAATTTTATTGTTAGAGGATATCTCTGAAAATGACAATTTTGAAATCAGTGAGTTGGAAAGGGACCTTACTGGTAAAGAGATACCGTCTGAAGAAGTTAGGGAGTTCATAAGCTTAATTGATGCTCCTGTCAAGGTAGAAGTACATAAACCTGAACTTAAACCTCTTCCCTCAAATCTAAAATATGCTTTTTTTGATGACTCTGAATATTGCCCGGTCATAGTGAGTGCTCTTCTTGATGAAAATCAATTAAACTCACTATTGATTGTTTTAAGGAAGCATAAAAAGGCAATAGGCTATAAACTTGAAGACCTCACAGGCATAAGCCCCGACTTTTGCATGCATAGAATTAACTTAGAAGAAGGCCAAAGATCTTGTGTTCAAGGTCAACGCCGTCTTAACCCAAACATGCAAGAGGTAGTTAAAACTGAAGTTCTGAAATTGTTAGATGCTGGCATAATCTATGGAATTTCTGACTCAAAATGGGTTAGCCCTGTCCAAGTTGTTCCCAAGAAAGAAGGAACAACAGTAGTCAAGAATGAGAAGAATGAGCTCATCCCCACAAGGATTGTGACGGGATGGCGTATGTGCATTGACTACAGAAAGTTGAATCAATCAACTAGAAAAGATCACTATCCTCTGCCCTTCATTGATCAAATGCTAGAGAGGTTAGCTTGCCACAAATATTTCTGTTATCTAGATGGTTACTCAGGATTTTTCCAAATTCCTATCCACCCTGAGGACCAAGAGAAAACCACCTTCACCTGTCCCAATGGCACTTTTGCTTATCGCCGAATGCCATTTGGCTTGTGTAATGCACCTGCAACTTTCCAGCGTTGCCTGACTAGTATCTTTTCCGATTTTGTTGAGACTATCATGGAGGTATTCATGGACGACTTTAGCGTCTATGGCATTTCCTTTGATAATTGTTTGACAAATCTATCCAAGGTACTGCAACGCTGTGAAGAAGTCGACCTTGTTCTCAACTGGGAAAAGTGTCACTTCATGGTGAACGAAGGTGTAGTTTTAGGACACATCATTTCTGAAAGAGGTATTAAAGTGGATCGAGCTAAGATCCAACTTATCGAGCAACTGCCTCCACCTGCTAATGTAAAAGGAATCAGGAGTTTCCTTGGCCACGCCGGTTTCTACCGACGGTTTATTAAAGATTTTTCTAAAATAGCCAAGCCCCTGACTGAGCTCCTTTTTAAGGATGCGCCTTTTAATTTCACGAAGGAATGCCTTGAGGCATTCAACAAAATCAAACGCGCTCTAATCACCGCACCTATAATCCAGTCACCTGATTGGAATCTTCCATTTGAGCTTATGTGCGATGCGAGTGATTACGCCGTTGGAGTTGTTTTGGGGCAAAGAAAGGAAAAGTTCCTTCATGCTATTTACTATGCTAGTAAAACATTAGATCCTGCCCAAATCAACTATGCCACTACTGAAAAAGAACTTCTTGCCATTGTCTACGCCTTAGACAAATTCCGTTCTTACCTTATAGGATCAAAAGTTATTGTTTACAATGACCACGCTGCTTTGAAATATCTGCTTTCAAAGAAAGAGGCAAAACCTCGACTTATCTGATGGATCTTACTCCTTCAAGAGTTTGATCTAGAGATCCGGGATAAGAAAGGAGCAGAAAATGTAGTCGCTGACCATCTTTCAAGGATAAGAGTAACTGAAATAGGATTGCCAACACCAATTAATGATTCGTTTGCTGATGATTCATTAATGGCGATTACTGACTCTTCTCCTTGGTATGCTGATATGGCCAATTTTCTTGTCAGTCGACAGCTACCTTCTGACCTTTCTTATAACCAAAGGAAGCGATTTTTGCATGATGCAAAATTCTTCGTTTGGGATGACCCTTATCTTTTCAAGCAGTGTTCTGATGGTCTTTATAGACGATGTATCCCTCAGTGGGAAGTTAAAGGAGTTTTAGAAGGATGCCACTCATCTGCTTATGGTGGTCATCATGGTCCGTCCAAGACCGTAGCCAAAGTCTTACAATCCGGGTTTTTCTGGCCCACGATGTTTAAAGATTCAAAAGATTTTGTTATGGCTTGTGACGCTTGTCAACGAATGGGTCAAATATCCAAGAGACATGAGATGCCTCAAAACGGCATATTAGAAGTTGAAATATTCGATGTCTGGGGTATTGACTATCAAGGACCATTCCCTTCTTCTAACGGAAATCTATATATTCTAGTCGCTGTTGACTATGTTTCCAAGTGGGTAGAAGCAATTGCCACTCCCACTAATGATGCTAGAGCTGTGATACGGCTATTGAAGAAGATCATCTTTCCATGTTTTGGTGTACCTAGAGCCGTGATTAGTGATCGAGGAACCCATTTTGGAGAGAAGCAGTTAGATACTCTGCTTGCTAAATATGGTGTGTATCACAGAAGAGGATTAGCCTACCATTCTCAGACCAGCGGTCAAGTAGAAATCTCAAATAGAGAGGTGAAAACAGTTCTTCAGAAAGTAGTCTCAAGATCTAGAACTGATTGGAGTAATAAGCTCGATGACACCTTATGGGCTTATCGCACAGCTTTCAAAACCCCGATTGGAACATCTCCTTATCGATTGGTTTATGTAAAGGCCTGTCATCTTCCTGTCGAGTTAGAGTATAAAGCTTACTGGGCTATCAAAGAACTCAATTTAGACACTAAGCTTAGCGCTGATAGGAGACTTTTGCAACTCAACGAGCTAGAAGAATTTTGTTTGCAAGCTTATGAGAATTCTCGAATCTACAAAGAGAAAACAAAGCGTTGGCACGACAAGAGGATAATTAAGAAGGAGTTTAATGTCGGTGACCAAGTACTTCTTTTCAACTCTCGTTTGAAAATTTTTCCGGGAAAACTTCGATCACGATGGTCTGGACCATTCACGGTCACATATGTGAGCAAGTACGGCTATGTGGAACTCATGACTAGCAATGGTGAGAAATTCAAAGTTAATGGACACAGACTGAAACTCTACTATAGCAATTCTATCATCGGATGTTTAGATATTGTCTATACGGAGCGTCCATCCCAAACCCAATGATTTTATAGAAAAATTCGTCGAGCAAGACGTTAAACAAGCGCTTCTCGGGAGGCAACCCGTGTTTTTCCTTTCTGCATTTTTATTTTTGTTTTTCCCTTTTACGTTGTTTTGTTATATTTCTTTGCAGATGAAAGAGTTTTTGAAGAATCTCTGAAGACCTTCCTTGTCATGTCCAAAAGGCTAGCTTGGGGGGAGTCCGCACTGGCTAGTACACTTCATTCTTCTTTCATTTTTCCTTTCTTCCCATTAAACATCTCATTGCATATTTGGTTTTTGTGCTCACATTGAGGACAATGTGATGTTTAGCTTGGGAGAGGGATTGCATTTTCCTTTTTTGCATTTTGGTTATATTTTTCAAATTTTGAATAAGAAAGAGAAGATTTTAGAGAGAAGATTCTTAAAATTTTGAACACAATTGAATGCTTTTCATGCTTTGCTTGCTTGTTTACTATGCTATCATGTTACATTTCCCAAACTTAGAGCTTTCAAAAGATAATGATTCAATATTTATTGAATTTTGCATACATGGGGAAGTCTTGTACACAGTAGGCATGGAATGAATCTATAGATGAGTACGCTTGATCTTGACATTTGGCAAACTACATATATTGTAAGGTAGAACCTCCTTAGACTGGTACATCCATACCCAGTCTCATTTAGGTGTGTGTAGTTCTCCTTGTGATGTGTGTCATGTCAAAACGCATAAGTATGGTTCTCATTTCATTTCTATAAGCATTGCATTCATGATTCACTAAGATTTGAAGCCTTTTTCACTTTATTTTGCCCCTCAAAATTAGCCCCTTCATACAAATCCTTCACAAAAATAATAGCTACAGATAAAAACTGCCTACCTTTTGAGTTAGTAGCTAGACTATGGTGTGTGGGTGCTCTTTAGAGAAGATTTGTTCTTATCTGTCAAAGTGAATTGGGAAAACAAAAAAGTTCAAGAAGCGAAGTTGTGTTCATAGAAGAAAAAGAAGAAAAAAAGAGAAAAGAATAGAAAAATAGAAAAATCAAAGAAAAAGAAAGAAAAAGAAATAAGAAAAGAAGTTATGAGTATCTCCTAACAATGTCAAATTAATAGAAGGAGTTTACCCTTGTGTTTCGTGTGTAATAAGCCAATCTGTTGCTTCTGGCTTCGCTATTTGTCTTTTGGGAATTAACCGGAAGTCTGGATTGAGTATTCATTTATCATTGGTCAGTTGCTAGCTCACTATAACCTTCATTTGACCATAACTATTTGTCCATCTTTCACCCATTTCCCAAAGCCTTCTTCTTATATTTCGGCTTCTTTTCTATGTGCATTATGATCTTTGACTTGTGTTTTGAATTGTTTACCATATTAGACTGCGGACACATTTTCATAAGTCGTAGATAAGTGAGTATCTCAAAAACATTTACACATAAAGAAATCACCTTTTTACATACAATGAGTGTTCGAGTGTACCGCGAGAGTCCATTTGTCAAAAGATCATGCAAGAGCCGAAAATTCTATAGTGAAATTCTTTGTGCTACGCCGTTATGTAAATCTCAGCCATGTTTATGTATCATTTTTGCCCACGTTGTTTTTGGGTTATGATTCATTATGTTTCCAAAGCTTTATGTTGAGATTTGTTTCTTGATGGTGTAGTAGCCAATGCTTGCAACCTTGTCCTGCTATTGTTTGTTATATTTGCTTGAGGACAAGCAAAGGTTTAGCTTGGGGGAGTTTGATAAGTGAATATTTGTATGATTTTAACCCTCAGTTTAGCTTGGTTTTGTATGTCATTTGTGCTTTGTTAAGCCATTTTATGAGCTAATATCGTCTTCTAGGCGAATTCCTGTGTTCTAACTTGTTTTGTAGGGAAAGTGACGTTTCTACGCCCTTTTTCTATATTCCCGAGCATTTGCCTAGAACCCGATGATTCAAAGAAGAAAGCTTGACCATGTGTAAGGCATTTCAAGAAGGTTCACTAACTTAAGAGAGAGAAGAAGCGGAGACGGTTTCGTAGTTGTCGGAAGACCAATCAATTAGACGGGAGAATTCATCGCTTTACATCAAATCCTATCAACAAACCTGATTGTATAAGTCAAGGGGGATGTTGGAAGTCAAGTCAAGCAAAGGAAGATGAAGCGTTAGTCAAGAGTTTCCAGAAGACGACTTACCCGATCGGGTAAGTGTGTACCCGATCGGGGATGTGTGCTGCTCCAAGCATTGCGGCTCCTTCTTCCTAAATTTGCCCTATGTATTTAATGCCCGACCTCTTCTCCACGAAACCCTAATACTATAAATAGATGCTCCAAGCCACACACTCTCATACACTATCTTACACAATCTAATCCTATATTTCATATAATCTTCTTATTAGTTTTCTCTTTAGTTTTAGTCTTTCTAGTTTAGTTTATCTTCTTCTTTTGTCTTTTGTTTCTAGTTTATTTTTGTCCATTTCATATCAAAACATTAGTTTAGTTCAATAAGAATTTCAATCTTTGTATCTACTAGTTGGGTTCAAGAGTTGTAATTCAAAGTACGGTATTTCTATGCGAGGGATTTCTATTATCGTTATCGCTTTCATCGTTGATCGTCACCTAGGTATTCCTAATTTATCCTTTGCTTATTGTTCTTTATTGCTTTCCATTTGATTGTCATTTTCTATTTTCATTAGATTCATTTTCATGCTGTTATAATCATAGTTTCATTTCTTAGATTGTCATATAGCGTCGTTATTATCACCACATAGAGAGTCTAAGTTATTGTCAAAATCAACTAAAAATGCTTACCTTAACTTTCATTGTTAATATCAACATAACCATGAGTGAGTAGTCACCTTTCTAGGGTGTGGGGTAGCCATGTTAGATTGATTAAAAGATGATAATTGGATAAAGGAAATTGTGCTTTTAAAACAGTGTGTCTATGCATGTTTGGACTTTAACGATAGTTGACGATTCTTGATCACAATCATTGACTAGTGTGGAATTCTTTTCCAAGGTAGATATACAGGAATTGAATAGACAAAGCGTGACATAGTGGATTAAGACCTAGTAAATCGCACTAAAAGCCTGCTAGACCATCTGATCTATAATTGTAATGAACACACCATTCTTACGAACGCTCAATGAATTATTTGCATATCCTAAATCCAATTTCATTAATATGTCAATCTACATGTGTGAACCTATTTCCCTAGATGCTTCTCATTATTGTTAATTTATCATTTGCTTTATCGTTTTCATTTCAGTTTGTTTTTATTTTGTTTTTATGCCATTCGTTAGTTTAGACATCACAAAATCCAAAACCCAAAAAATCATTAGATAAAACTCAATTGTGAGACGATTCGCAATCCATAGGAAACACCATCTCCCTGAGAATCGACCCCTACTTCCCTAATTACATTAATTTGTTATTAGCCTAGTCTGGGTAATTTATCTTTGTTTGGGGCTTGCGACAGGCACGATCAATGTTACCTTGATTAGCACTTCAAATCTTTGATTCCCAAGCTAATCATCAACCCACATGAATCCCTTGACCCAAAATCTTCAAAATCCATCTTTTTCCGACAAACAACGAGACTAAAAGGTATGATGGGAAATTCTGGAAAATCGGTCTTAAAATAAGGTTAAAAGTTTCGATCTTTTATTAACAAGAAAAAAAGAGGATGGTGAGAGGATTCCGAAACATTAAACGGAATTGAATTCGGTTAAGAAACGACGAAGTTGTGTCCGTCTTAAGTTTAGATCTAGAAAAATGGGTTTTATAAAAAGTTGGAGGAAAGAGATATTTTATTGTATGAAAAAGGAAGAGGAGAATGAGAGGAGTAGATTAATATAAAAATCATCGAGTTTCATTGAGAGACGAAAAAATGGCATTCGACTTAAGTTTATGAAGTTATGAAGCTTTAATAGAGGTTTTTGGCTAAATGGAAGGGATAAAGTTGGCTTAAATTATGAGGAGGGAGGTGAAGTTTATGGTGGAATTGTTTTGAGAAGGTGAAATATAAAAGGCCCAAGTTTCATGTTGGCTCGATCCGCTTGGATTTTCGAGTATAATCAATTCTGGGCTCATAACGGACTAAAATGCGACGGTTCCTACCCAACTATACTATTTTCAATTTAACATTAATTTAAAGCTACGAAAACATAAATCATCAATATTTTAACCGATAAAAGTAAAAGTGAATTTTATAAAATTAACAACTTTATTAAATACCCATGAGTATAAAATCTGTGGAGTTACAAGTGTCGTGTTGGGAAGTGAGTTTGACGGATTCTATAAGTGAATAATGTTCCCCATGATTGTATTGTTTTGTAAGAAATGTGTGTATATGGTTAGGACGGATATATTGAAAAGCCTTGTGAGAGGGAGAGAGAGAATCGTTTTTGTGATATGAGAGGTGTAATAATGTTGTATGTTGAGCAATATAAAGAGGTGTGTGTTTAAATGATCAAATAATAATGATGGAATGGTAAGGTATGAATTGAGGATTGAGAAGAGAGATATGAATTGTTATAAATGGCAATATGAGTAAAATATTTAGGGAAATAAGAATGTATAAGTTGATTAGGGAAATATGCGGTAAGGAGCGATATAGAGAAATGTAATGATGAGGGTACCTAGAGAGATAAGTTTGCTTGATGTGTAAATGAGACTTGGACATGATTCTTTTATTAAACATTCGGGTTACTAAGAGAAGATTAAAGCGATGAACTACTTTGGGAAGTATGATATGAGGTAAGAATGGTTTTGGGATATGTTAAGGATAGATGATAATTGTATATGATGAGTTTCGTTGATTGTATGATCTTATTAGTAGCAAATTAAGGAAATGGTGTGATAAAGAAAGTATTATGGCGTATAATTAGAAGGGAGTAGCGACGTGTTGTTGAGGTTGAATCTTGATTAAATCTGAATAACAAGAATAGAAACGGATGATAAATATTATAGTCAACTGGTCCACATTTATCGGTAACAATTGACTTACTATAGTTTGACGTTACTCTCGTCTGACAATGATGATCAGTTGATCCCAGGAGGTCACACCGAAAGGGCGATTCCCCAATCCTGAAATTTAGTTAATTGTATAACGATACAAATTAATTAATCCCTTAAATTGAACACGTTTATATTATAAGTGAGAATTATATCTTATTGTAATATGATTAAATAAGATTCAATTTGGTAATATAATTGTTATATTACCAAGAATGCTTAATGTTTATGAAACATTTGAGATAAGCATAATTGGTTGATTATGATTACAATTAGTTGTAGATTATATTAACCAAATATGATATGACCCATTTTATATGCATGTGATTATAAATTATTACCTAAAATGTTACTTTTAATTTGTTTGTTATGAAATTACATTTAAATTATTTAAATGTACATATATAAGCCAAGTTACATATCACTTGTCCCATGTCACACATATGACAAATGACAAAATCACAAAGTTAAAATGGACTCCATTTTACATGGTGAAACCGGTTGGAGGGGTTGAAGGATAGTGTTTAGGTGTTAATTATTGTTCTTATTAAGAATAAAACAATATGATTACCAACCTAAGCCTAAACCTTTAACTAGTGCTTTGTAAAGACAAAAAGCAAAAGCAACCCCCCTTCCATGTCTTTGGTCATTCTCAGTAGTGTATAAGAGGAGAATATTTCTCTTCTTATGTACTACAAGTCATCTAATTCTTACTGAAGAAGTTTAGAACATCTCTTATATTCTCAAACAAGAAAACTTAAGAAGTTACACATAAACTCAAGTTCTGATATTACTAAGATGATTCACAATATTACTAAGTGTAGTAATAGTTGTATTAGTAATATTATTTAAGGGTTCCATATATATATTATCTAGTATATAATATATGTGGATATTTGGGATAGTCTAGTTGCAACAAGATGAGAGTTTCTACACTTGAAACTTAAGGAGATCATCCCCTTATAATTTAGCTCAAGAACAAGAGTAGGAAGGAGTCCTACTCTTGAGCCCATATTTCGTCCATTAACAATGTAAGAAAAAAGTTTTCTTCTTATATTGGTTGTTTTAAGTTTTATGCACTAGATCTTGGACAACTGGTTAGGGTTAACTAGTTAATCATAAGAAGTTTCTTATGAGTAGGTTTATAAACCTAACAATATATATAGCGAATTGATAAAGCAAGGGAATAATTGAAAAAATAGAATAGCGTAAATGAAATGATATTTATGATATCATGAAGCGATTGATATTGGGAAGATTTGAATTTGAAAGAGGCAAGTTAGAAGAGGGATATTTGGAGAAACATAGCTTGAGGTAAGTGTGAAGGATGTAAAGGACATAGTTGGTAAGAAAGAGTTAATGAAAGACAGAATTATTTTCGAATGAGATGAGCACTGAATTTAGTGATAAAATAATATGATATATATATTAGAAGATGATTGATATGTTCATATTGATGTGCATATTTTATATGCACATTTACACACTTATTCGCCCCCATTTCAGTCTTACTTATAGCTCATTTGAGCCGATTTCATGTCATATCCCTCGCCTATGCTACTTTGGTATGTTTTGTTCCTCAATTGCAGGTTTTGGACTTCTCGGGGTGCTTTTGGATGCATTTTGGATAGTTTGAAGGGAAATAGATTGAGTTCTAGATATGTGATTGAGGCGATTCAAAATGGATAAGATAGATCTCTTTCTTAGCTTCGGAAGGAGACCAAGAACGCCAAAATCCGCCAAGTAACGAAGAAATGGCGGACGTTTTAAGTTCAGTGCGCGGTGCAGGAATTTAACAGTGCCACCGATCGGCAATGCCTCCCACCGATCGACCAAGGGCCAAATGGCCTACCACCGATCGGCAATGCCTCCCACCGATCGGCAATGCCTCCCACCGATCGTCCAAGGGCCAAATGGCCTACCACCGATCGTCAGAGACATCCTGGGGGCCCTTTCCACTTCTTCCTAAGCCTTGTGGACACTTCATACAAGCCCACCTGTAACACCCGAAAAGTACCCAATTTTTCTAGTGAAAATATTTACTAACACTTTTCAGTAGAACTTAAGTTTTTAAAAATAGAATTTATTGTTTCGAGTCGTATTTTGAAATTCCGCGTTCGTATTTGGAATTTCTGAGAGATTTCATGAAAAGACCGTTTTTCGTCATCTTTGACTTTTCTTGACTTTTAAGTCGTCTTTGACTTTTTCTTGACTTTTTAAAGTCGTCATTGACTTTTCTTGACTTTTAAGTAGTCATAAACTTTTCTTAAACTTTTAAGTCATCTTTGACTTTTTCCGACTTTTAAGTCGACTTTGACTTTC
>JAIUZE010000862.1:0-51112 GCA_022085475.1 Heliosperma pusillum | reverse complement strand
CCAGAGGCATGCTCTGAGGCTTGGGCTTTGCATCTGACATTCGTTGGGCTTCCCAATTCCACATTAGATTTAGGACTTTTTTCAAGATGTACGGTCATCCCAGATGAAGTGTCCTTATTAGCATAGGGTCGCCGAGGAGGTTCTTTATCTACATAAATAATGAGACCAGTTGAGCAGTAATATTACACCTAAAGCTGACTTTTAATACCACCCAAAAATGGTAGATGAACCAGAGACGGTGCCATTTTTTAAAAAAAATCTGGAACAAGCAAACTCTAGTTGGCAAGTCAAGAGTGGAAACTATATATTACTAGATATGAATTCACAAAAAAAGAATTTTTGGTGAATATTGTACAAGCCCAATTTTTTTCTATGTTGAGAAACTGTGAATATAGTCAAATAATCAAAGATATTATACTCATATTAGACATTGTTTAAAAAGAATCACTTACCGTCAGTATATGCATTAGAATAGAGAACATCATAATAACCATTTTAGCAGTAACTAGACGGCCATTTAATACACTATCACAACACAGACATACCTGAACTTACAGTAGGTAGATGCTCAACTGATTGCCCAGAGGCATGATCTAAGGCTTGGACTTTGCATCTGACATTCGTTGGGCTTGTCAGTTCTGCATTAGAACTAAGACTTTTTTCAAGATGTACGGTCATTCCAGCTGAAGTGTCCTTATTAGCATAGGTTCGCCGAGGAGGTTCTTTATCTAAAAAAATAATGAGACCAGTTGAGCAGTAATATTGCACCTAAAGCTGACTAATAATACCACCCAAAAAATGGTAAATGAACCACAGACGGTGCCATTTTTAAAATTTCTGGAACAAGCACACTCTAGTTGGCAAGTAAAGAATGGAAACTATAGATTACTATTTAGTATTTACTAGATATGAATTCATAAAAAAAAAAAATTGGGTGAATATTGTACAAACCCAATTTTTTTTCTATGTTGAGAAACTGTGAATATACGGCTCACCCAATGATAAAAGGTCCCACATTGGAAAAAGAGGAGAGAGTTGTCTACCATACAAACCAAGGAGTTACTCCACCAATTGTTAATTGATTTTGGGATGGAACCTCCTTGCACTTATAAACTGGACTCTCTTCTCCGTAAGTATGGGTGCGGCCCAGGCCCGGTAACGTAATCTTATCAGAAACTAAGCACCTATGTTTCTTCAACACCGTACTTTGACGGTGCCCATGTTTCGACACGACAACAGGGGCTTTAGGACAGAAATTTAAAAGAGGCTTAGATCCTTTGAGTAACCGACAAACTCTATAGTCTCCACATGTCTTCAGCAGCTGTTCTGCTCGATATTCATTCCTAAGTCAACGGAAGCATATTCTGTCTAGTATAGTCTATTTTTATGCAACAGACAAGCAATGCACAAATGCAACCAATAACAACAAATTGACAAAAGACATAACAAATGTCTAGTATAGTCCATGTCCATGCAACAGACAAGCAATGCACAAATGCAACCAACAACAACAAAAGACAAAACAAAAAACACAAATGAAATACTACCTCCAAGACACACCAGTACGCAAATTTAAAATTCATTTCACATATTTTAAATTATGGGTAATTTGGGGAGGGGAGGGGAGGGGAGGGGGGGGGTAGCACATTTCGAGTTACTTTTGTGCCCTTAATAACTAGTAAAAAGTTCGCAATGTGATCCTTACTTTTCTCTTCCGCATTCACATTTGTTGTTCGAGCCTTTTTTGCTGAAAGACTGATAACTGAGGGTGAATCTTGCCGATTTCGCTGTTTCGGAACCACACATTTTTCAGTATCTGCCACAAAGACAGCTTACATAATTAGATAAATAAAGAAAGTGGATAACACTTGGGGTAGGCAAGAGGAAATGACTAGACATTTTTCTAAGCTACCAAATGAGGTGACATCTGGCATTAGTAAGAAATCCTCCCACCTTGCGTCAAATAGCAATAGTTCAATAACTGTATCGAGCTATAATTCTATCACCTCGTCTTCGTAAGACATGCTCAAATCTCATTATATCCGCATTATGAAACTAAAGGGCTTGTTTTATTCAACCTATTTCGCTTATGTTCAAGAAAATTCACCACCACAGATATTATCATAAATTTAAAATATTCAAAAATGTCGAGAATGTTCAAGAAAATTTGTAAAAAGTCCAGCAAAACTTGGGAAACAGTGACCGTAGAAGGTTTGGTTGGAAAACTTTTATATGATTTTAGAAAAGTTTGGCAAAATCGTTTCAAAAGAAGTAGATCAAATAAAATGAAATCAAATTGAAGAGATCAAATCCTTACTATAATCGTTTACTTCAATTATCCATTCAAGTAACATATGGTATGCTAATAGCCTCACTTCTACACACTCTTTGAACTCTTCAAAAACAGGCAGCAAAAGTTAACAACTTATTTTTTACTCGGTGAATTCTGTATGAATTTTCCAAAATCCCCTCACATATAGAAAAGTAGAAAGAAATCAAAGTATTAGAGGAAGTATGAAGTAAACTGTATTAGAGGAAGTATGAAGTAAAGAGAGTTTAATACCTTTAGAAGCTGATAGTTTTTTATCCAGCAATGTATTAGGCAGGCTCCTAGTACTTAAGAGGTTTGTGAATCCAGGAGGTCCTTCGTGAGGATTATGTTTCGCACTGAGTTTAGGAGGTATGGTTGTACACCTACTAGCTTCCGTCTTGGAAGCAAATATTCTGTTCACTGTAGGTCTGCACGACAAATTTGATTTACCAGGTGATGACAAATTTGATTTACCAGTTGACGACAAATTTTTCTGTGCACCAGATTCCAGCGCCATAGCCTCCTCTGGAGAAATATACTGCACCTTGGTGTTTCGAGGTGGTTTCCTTATGTTAAACCTTGTCGTTACATCACTGGGCTGTTTGCTTGAAACTGCAGAAAGAAAAATGATATCATTAAGAAAATTAGTCAATTTAGCTCATGTTCCACATTAGCGTCCATCTTTAATGAAACCAAAGATCCGCTTTCTTGTCTGCTAGAAAAGATGGAATAAAGCTAAAAGTCTCGATAAACAGGTTGCACTTATTTTTTTTATTTACAATGGGATTAACAATGGGTGATACATTTTAACACGTGCTGCGTACATTGGATACCCTCAACTCTGCCAATGACAAGTACCTTTGAGGCACTGGGGTAATACCCTCCTATTCAATAGATTCTTTACGTTTGATTAAAATGCTCATTACAAAAGAATAAAAACGTAAAGAATCTATTGAATGGGAAGAGTATTGCGCTTGTAGCTCAAGTGACACATCAACTGAAGTTTTGAGCTGTTAGCTAGGTTGTTAGGCAAACAGACCTTTGAGGACGTGGGGTATGTGCTGGGAAATAGTTAGGTGGTAAGGGAAATAAGGTAAACAGTTTGAACAACACATAACCTAGATAAGTTACCTTAATGTTTCTGAACTTAACTTATAGGATATGAACTTTTCTTAACTGAACTTTTAGGATCGGAACTAGTCTGAACTTAGTTATAGGATCTGAACTTTTCCAAAATTATACAGTATATGATCTGAACTTCTTATAGGATCTTAACTGAACTTTTAGGATCGGAACTAGTCTAAACATTTCAAAATTACTACAAAGCTCTATATCCAGGAATGATTGAAATACAGATACCAAGTTTTGAAGTAGGTGTCTGATCTCCTGACTTGCATTCTTCACAAACCCAATGTTCAATGTCATCGCGATGCACTATCCTCATACAATACCTGTATAAGGGAATGGGAAGTCAATGCACTGAAATCTCTAGCTGAAGCTATAAAAATATGTTTAACTAAGAGCTAAGCAAGACTGTCACATTGAGGGGATCTCGTTTCTGAATTACTACCTGAAGGGTATCCAGGATAAGCAGCAATATGAAGTATAAAAAAAAGATTCTCAGGCGGAAGACATAGTACTTGAATTAATATCACTGAAGTGCACTGGACAAACTAAAGCACACAGAAGTTGTAGGAAGCATAGATAAAAAGAAAAGGCAGCATCTAAAATGTGACTTTAGCATTGTAAACTGACCAAGACTCCGACTTATTACAGAAGACGAAAAACGACATTACCCTAGTGCATCAATGACTCCTACAAGTAGCAGGGTAAGAGGGTTGGACGTCGCGACCTTACCTCTATGTTAAAAACACAAATAAATTGTCTTTGGATGACCAAGAATTGAATTGAACTACTCCTAATTCACAACCAAAGAAGCGAAGCCTTCTTTAGTGAGCCATTTTGCTTTATCGGATAAGACAATGACATAAATCTCAGCCACATACCAAATCATGACCTATTTATCACAAGGTTAGCATGGCCATATTTTGAGAGGATATCGGCCGCATTTATAACTGCGATCAAGTCGCGAACACCGTTTCTGAGATTAAGTCTCAAGCTAAAATTTAATTCCCACGGATAAGACAATTTCCAACTTAATAAAAGAACATCACACATTACATTGACTTTGCAATAGAACTGTGACCAAGGAAGTAGTTAAGCAAATGAACTATACACACTAAATGATGCCAGAATCCGCGTATTAGGACCCACAAAATCGGCATCTCATGAAGCTTCTCCTGTGCTTACCAGTTGAATGATTTTCCATTAGAGGCTTGGGTACCCAAAGTTTAGCGTCAGTTCATATCATAAGCTGATAAGCCACAACACACTTTACACACATAATTGTATAAAGCAGCAAACCACCAATCTGCAACCGTATATAAACTGGTTCCAAATTAACAATTAAATACCTCTAATCACTTTAGAGCCTCGTTTACTGACTTTAGGAGTCAGGTTACACCATTTCAACAAAAACTTGATAAAAAAAAATCAGGTTTGATGCACATGACCAGGAGACTAAAACAAGACGACATCAGAGCAAGGAAAGATAGCCATTTGCAATTGCAAAGGCTTACAACACTTTCCGACTAAACAATGAGTAATAGAACACCGGCGAACAATGTAATGTGCAATGACAAACATGTGTGCCTCAGAGAGATGAATGCATGAAACTGCAACAATTAATGATAAGGAGCCATACATATGTTCACGAGTTATCTTGCATCTGTGGCAAACTAAGATGCATTCTGCATAACCACTTGCGCCACAAATTTCACAAGGTTTGTCCTGCATATCAGATAAAATCAGAAAAACGATTGTCTAATCAAATTAGTTCTTTTGAATTATTAATGGAAAATGGAACACGTATCAATAGTTAAAAATCATACACACAAAATACTGGTTAGAAACATTAGAAGAAAACGTCTTTAGAAGGAGTTAAACCAGTCCCTAATGAACAGATTCATTTCAAAGAGAGGCAAATAGCGAAAGACAAAGAGCACACTCTTGCTTGTCCTACACTACTACATACTTCACCATTGTAAGTTTGTGACAGACATCAGATGTAGAGTTAAGCAATGAAGTAAAGGATAAAACATTAGCCATCAAATTATGTCTATTCTAAGACCTTTTTTTCACTGCTAATGCAATATTAACTCCCAAAAGAATTTATTCCTATGTGGTGAAGATCAAGTGGCATATAGCATAGTCAATTCAGTGAGAGAAAAGAATTGTTTTTACACATGTAAACCATATGTGAGATATATGAAAATATGAGTATCACACTATTATCGTATAAGACATGAGACAACTTCAATGAATCTACATATTTTAGATTCGGCATTATAGTAAGATAGCGATATACTGCCAACCACCGGATGAGGTTTGGAGATAAGGAACTGGATGAAAGCAAGCAGAAATATCAAATATGTGTTGCGGAGTCTGTAGCTGGATATAGTTCAACAAAAAAATTATTCGTGGGAGCGTAAAGGCCGACACAACAAAATCTAATGGAAGTTATGTATGAAGGGGAAGAGTAAAGGTCATCACAGCAGAAAAATCAAAAGACTCGTTATAAACTTAAAAATGTAAGAAAACTGAAAACCTCAAGCTAAGCAAAACTTAAGGGCCTAGTGCAATGTTCCATCCTGTAATTACAATCTTCATCGACTCTTACAAGAACCTCGGCATAATCATGATAGAACTGGATGCTCAATGGGACATTTTTTCACTTCTTTAACTGAAAGTTGAAAAGAACCAAGTACGACTTTCTAGGAGCAAAATGTAGCCTAGGCAGCTAAGAAGACAGGAGAGCCAAAACAGATGAAACCAACTGAAAATCTTAAACTTGCCTTGGGAAGAAAATCGAGGGAATAAAAATATTCCAATTACACAATTATCTAGAAGCTCCACGCATTGGAAAAGCATAAAAATGTCCTCTTCTATTAATATTGTAGCGCAAAAAAAAAACTCAAATAAGACCGTTTAGCATCTGATTTAATGATTGTTTCAGTAACTATGAGAACTTAGAAATGGTTTACACAGACTGACAATTCCTTAAGTGCGGCCAACATAGCACAAAAGGGGCATGACTAAACATAACTATGATACTAAATTTGGACCGGGACATGTCGCTATTGCTTCGTAAATGGCAATGTGAGTTGTGACTGCATTCTGCTACAGTATTAGCCACATCCATTGTAATTAGGCAGCAACAAAAGACTACAAGATCAAAACCATGTTTAATAATAATACTCTCATTGCGGATGCGATTTTTTACACATAGAAAGGGTCACAACTCACATGTGTATAAATTCAACAATGATCACTACACAACAATAAAAGCAAGAAAGAAAGAGGCCAGAAAGTGACATAGAGGAAATTTAACACCATAACACAATTCTTAATTTTTTTTTACAAATTTTATCATGAAGTTCCTATTAGTTGACACCAAATTTGTTTAAGACCAAGGCATTGTTTTACACAGTGTTTTACAAACACCTTTTTTTTTAACACAAACTCAAATAAGATCGTTGTATAATGTTCAACATCCCTATCCCATGTTACATGTTACACCCTTCATTTAACGATAAAAACTTACCCCACTTTTTAAGATTTGTGAGGACTGTAATAAACAAATGCGGCAATTCCTAAGAATTGGAGGGAGTACCATATAACAGTCTTACACAAGACCAACCGCTTTTTTAATGGATATTCCACGACGAAAAAAGAAACTAATAATGTAATGGAGTATTATAAGGTAGAAAATCTTAGTGTTTAGTGTTGTCCCTTTCACCAATAAGCTTCTCTAATTATTAATGTAAAGTTCAGGTGATTGCTGGTGTGGGTTCATCAATTGTATGACCCAATTGCATATTATATGACCCAATTGCACAATTGCACCCCACAATCTCATCAAAGTACCCAAAAAACCCTTCCAAGTTCCAAAAAACTCTTACAAGTTACAAGTTCTAGAATATTAGATGTATAAAACAACCCCCAAATTTATAGAATTCCCCATAAATCAACTGTTATAGGTAGATTAAACAAAACCCTTTGCAGCGGGTTCAAATTCCGTCAATATCAAATTCGCCTTTAATGAGCATCAATAAGGTTCAAATTTGCCTTTGTAATTTCATCCTCACAATTTAATAATGTATCATGACACTCTAATCATGCAACCACCCAAAAAAAATTAGTTACTTACAATAATTTATAATCACCACATTACCGCATGAAATGTGAAAACACAAAAACCCACCAAGAAAACAGAAACCAACTAGAAATTAATGAAAAAATAAAATAAAATACAAGGCAAGCGCAAAATAGGGAATAAATCTAAGAAGAAAAAGAAAGAAAAGGAAACAAATAGTTAGATAATTTTATAAAATAGGAGTAGTTAATAGTTAATACCATGTGAGGATAATTGGGAGGTGGGTCAGACGTAAATAGTGGTATTGGTAAGTCCAAAAGCGTCTTGTGTGTGGTAACTTTGTTTTTGTTAAGGTGGAGAGCAAGTGGGTTGAAGATGGATAATATATAGTGGTGGGTGGTGGGACTGAGGGGAGTAATTTTATGCGGAATGTCTGCGGTCTCAAATATTAATTCTACCAACGTTCTCGAGCTCCACTGGTACCGGTAGGTTAGTTGCTTAGTGGGAGTCGTGGGGAATGGGGTTTTTCGATGGCGGTTGTTATTCACCTTCTCTTTTTAGTCTTTTCTTCAACATTTTTTTCTTAACTTTTTATAATTGATTAAAATAATTTATATCATTATCATTATATTTATTAAAGCAAAAGTCATAAATGCAGTTGCAAATCAACCACAATTCAGTGTCCTGATGTGTCACAATTTTGTACACCCGCCGTACAAATACTGTATAAATTCTGTGTTAATACTGTATAGATACTTTATAAATTTTGTACAAATACTGTAAAAAATACTGTGTAAATTGTGTGCATCCATCGTATAAGTACTGTGTAAACTGTGTGCATCCACCGTATAAAAATTGTATACATTGTGCCTACACCGTATAAATACTATATTTTATACAATCAACTTTGTACTTCTACTTCACAAATATTGCATAATCCCACACATTTAGGAATAAAAAAATATGTAACTGTCACAATCCCCCCACTCCACATATTTTACAATTAAATAATTCTGAAAAAACACTCAACTACAATAACAACTTCCAACTATCCAACTACTGTATGCAAAACCATCATTTATTATATATATATATATAAACAACAGAAAATCTTCACCAAACATCAACCTCTTTTTCATCTATCAAACATGAAAACACAAACAAATACAATGATTTCAGAGTTGTATACAAATGTCAAAAACATTGAATTAAAAGTGAGATTTGTGTGTATATGGAATAACGAAAGTGTCTCCAAGAAAGGAGACATCTATGGCATCGAATTACTGTTAGTGGATGAGAAGGTTAAATATTTTCTATTATTAATTCCAAAGTGATTTATTTAATTTGTTTTCATATTAAATTTTTATATTATTTAAATATTTTTCAGAGAAGTGAAATTCAAGCAAGCATAACGAGGTCATTGTTGAACAACTCCCACGGAAAAATCAATGAAGGGAAAACATACAGTATTGGAAACTTTATTATAGGCGAAAATGATTGCTTTTTAGGCGTTACCAAGCATAGTTGCAGTTTATGGTTCGACCCATCCACCTACGTTTCGGAGATAACTTGCCCATAAATACCAAAATACGGTTTCAAGTTTGAAACTTTCAGAGACATTATGGAAGACAAGATACCAGAGAAAACTTACATAGGTAACACAAAAATTTCTACTCTTCGTCATATGAAATAAAAATCAAACCTCAATTTTAATAAAAAGCATTATAATTATTTCATATGCCATTGGGAGTTAGAAAGGCCATACTCAATTTCAGTTTCACGTGCCGGAAATGAATGGACACACATAGATCTTATTGATAAAGAGTGAGTATCTTATGTTATGCTATATAGTATAGTGTTATTTCTTCCATCTTATTAATTTATTGGTGTCTATAAGTAGAAATCAAACATTGTCATTGTACGTGTTTGGGAAATACATCGATCAAATTCGTAACATCATTGCAACAAACTCAGAGCCTAACACACGACCAACCATTGCATTAAAGTGTGTCACGCGAGTGGAATAGAGTGGTTGTTATCATGAACTCTACCTCACAACAATTAAGACAATATATATTAAAATCCTTTTTAATTTTCACGTTAATGACAGTATTTATTTTTATTTATTTGTTTTGAAGGAGAAGTTCATATTGTGACAATGTCAAACAAAACACGTATATACGTGAATCCCGAAATCAATGGAGTGAAGGCATGCAAAAGTGATCCAAAAAGAAGTTTGTGTATTATACATTCAAATTCTCAAATGAGAGCAAATCCAATTGAAGATAGATTCAGAACAATCAAGGAGATCAACACAACAACAAAGGTATATAAATAAGTGACTTTAAAATTTAAAATTCTAAAATTAGAATAAATTTAAGTAACTCAAAATTTATAATCCATGGTGGATTGTACAAAACACCTACAACTTTCGTTGAATTTGATGCACACAGCAGTTGGTATGATAACACATGTAGTAAATGTCATGGAAAAGCATCATTGGTATTGACACTTTTTGGAAATGCACCAAGGATTTTTGTGAGGGCTTCAACCAACCCATTCTGAACCCAATAATCCCAAGGTTTTGTTATGGCAATCTCATTTATTTCAATATTTGTATTTCATTATAAAGTCCACTTCATATATAAATTCATTTTCTTAGGTACAATGTGAAATGCTACATTGCTGATGTGGAGGAAAATTATATTGATGTAGCTAATTTCTCAAACTACATCATGAACGATGATGAACACCGAGCTAAAATAATTCTAGATGAAAGCCAAATTGAGCCTTTCGTAAACAAAACAGCACTTAAATGCTTCATAAACAGGAAAAAGGCAAGTGTACAATATATTTTTATCCCTTAAATGCTTCATAAACAGGAAGAATTATTAATTTTCATCATTTGAATTTGAATGTGTGTTTTATTATTCATTACTATGCAGGTTGGTTACATGCTTACAGCTATGGTATTCCACGGAATCTTGCATGGTTTCTTGGAAAAACATTTGTTATCACTATTGATTTATCTCAAGATTATATATTTGAATCCAAATGAAAAGACTTACACTGCAATAAGTTTAACTGATGATAAGCATGAGATTGTTTGGTGGAAGGAAAAGTATTATACATATAAGATTATAAGCTATAGTGATACATCATATTATCTGATTTAATTAAATTATAATTATTCCACCAAATGTGATTTTCATACCAAAATTTCTTTTTCTCAACATATAGGACAACCAAGTGCATGAAAAAATAGAACTTGCAAATTCTTCAAGTTGCATGACACCACAAAATGCCAGTTTTTGATACGGGCTTGAAGAGTATTGGAGAGGGATAGCATAGTTCAGTCAGTGACAGTTTGGTACTCGCAATGGACTCGATCGGGTTATACAAGCAGCATGGTTTTTATTCATATTTCCGTTAATAAAAGGGTTTAGGATAATCATTATCCTATTTAGTTACAAGCTTTATTTTGCAACTTATTTAAGTCTTGAATTATTGTAATTAGGGGGTCTTGAATTGCTAGTTAAATGCGCTTTAATTAGCTAGTTAATTGTAGCCTTACAAGAGGCTTTTCGGTTGTCTTTCAAGGCTATTTATAGCCATTATTTTAGAATGCAAAGACATGAATTTTGATATAAAAATCCCAGAATTGAAAGTGTAATTGTTGAGTACAATTTCCGAATCGATTCATCGCTTGAACGAGTTTCTCGCTTTGTTTCTTGAGTTTCGAGTCAATAGGTCTTGTCTTGAACTCGTGATTGTCGAGCTACAGGTCTAGCTTTTCAATCGTCTATCCTTTTTCTTATTCCGCTGCTTCTAATTCGTATCATAAGTGGTATCAGATCTTCGGCTCTTGACTTCCAAATATCAAGACGGTCCTACTTTAGGTCTCCAAAAAAAAAAAAAAAAAAAAAACTCCAAAACAGAAACAAAATTTACAGAGTCCAAATCATGGCCGAATTCGATGATGAGACATTGCTCGCTCAAGTTCGCGAGATGCTTCGTAATCAACCTACGGGAAGTCGATATAGGCCAAAGCAAGATGAGTTCAAAGTAACGGAACTTCCCGAATTCACCGGTGGAACCAACCCAGAAGATTATTTAGAATGGGAAAGAAAAATCGAACGAATGTTCGATTTCAAAGATCTTACGGATGAAAAGAGATGTAAATATGCCATCTTGAAACTTGGTAAAGGAGCTTCATTATGGTTCGAAGGGCTGAAATCAAAACGAACTCGGGTTGGAAAGGAGAAGATTACTTCCTGGGATTCCCTAAAGCGCAAGTTACGAAAACGGTATGTTCCTCCTACACATCGTTTGACTTTATATCGGAAAATCGCAAACTTGGTTCAAGGCAAATTAAAAATTAGTGAGTATATAGATGAATTTGAAAAATTAGCCTTAATGGGAGAATTAGAGGAAAGTGAGGAACTGAAGATGTCCCGGTTTTTGCGAGGTTTGAATCGTAATATTGCCAATTTAGTCGAGTTGTATCCTTACACAGACTTTGATACCCTATGTAGCCTTTCCGTAAAAATTGAGAATCAAGGGAAGTCGAGATATGGGGGTTCAAGTGGGGAATATAGCAGTTCTGGTGGGTGGTCTAAACCAGAAACATCCGAGGCAGGAGGGTCAAATTCCGTGTTCAATTCGGGCCCTAAATCTGTTGCCATACCCACAACAACTTCTGGTGGTACGAAAACAGTTGCCCCTCCGAAGGAGCAAAGCTTAACTAAGGTTCGATGCTTCAAGTGTCAAGGTTTTGGGCATTATCAAAATGCTTGCCCAAACAAGCGAGTCGTTACTTTGAGAGAAGCGGTAGCTGTCCGTGATAACTTGCTTGTTGAGGAGGACGAGTCACTTGGTGGTGTATTCAATCTCAACGCAGTTGAGGAGGATGAGATGGAGGTCGTGGCATATGAGGCTCCAAACTTCGATGTAAGCTTAGTCATTCGTTCTTTGCAAGCCCAATCCGAGCCAATCAGACCTGAAACCGAACAGCGTGATCAACTGTTCCATACGAAATGTCAAGTGAATGATAGGTGGTGTAGCGTGATCATTGATGGTGGAAGTTGTACGAACGCGGCTTCAAGTGAGATGGTTACGAAACTAGCATTGCCAACTACGGTTCATCCCAAGCCTTATGCATTACATTGGTTAAACGATGGGAAGAAGTTGCAAGTTTCAAAACAGACCCGAGTTTGTTTCACAATGGGTTCCTATGTTGATGAGGTCTTATGCGATGTGGTTCCTATGGATGCTTGTCACGTTCTTTTAGGAAGACCTTGGCAATATGATCGGGATGTGTTGCATAAAGGAAAGAGCAATGAGTACGAGTTGTTTGATAAAGGGAAGAGGGTCGTTTTAAGGCCTATGTCGTCCGAAACTGTAAAAGCTATGCGTTTTAATGGTAAGAAAAAATCGAGTGTAACTATGTTAGCATTGGAAGGCAAGTTCGATGAAAGTTTTGACAAGGATGAATTATGAAGCAGCAGCATTGATTCGTCATTAGATCTCAACATACCTCCTGTATTTGACGAATATGAAGATGGGGGACCGTCCCATTTATTCCTTTTCGGCCAGAAATCCGGACAGCTAGATGCACCAATCAAGCATAAAATCGATGCTCTCAAGTTTCCGGGTCATCACTGTTTTTATTTGCTTGATTCTCAGGTACCAAAGGCTGCTGCACTTGTGAAAGTTCCTGTTTGTTCTTTAGGTTTGATCGAAAACATGGACAGGAATAATAAGTTGTCTAGGCTTGTGCATGGAGGGTGGTGGGGTGGCTGGCGCAAGGACATTCAGCAATCAAATGAAAGGGACATGATGCAGCCATGCCGGGAGGATGGTTCGAGCTCGCTATTTGGATTCGTCATTGGTTTGTTTTTGTTCGTATTGTTCATCTTTGATCCCGCTGAACTCAAGCAACTAGAATAGGGGTCAATTCCTTTTAAAGGGGGAGGGGATGATACGGGCTTGAAGAGTATTGGAGAGGGATAGCATAGTTCAGTCAGTGACAGTTTGGTACTCGCAATGGACTCGATCGGGTTATACAAGCAGCATGGTTTTTATTCATATTTCCGTTAATAAAAGGGTTTAGGATAATCATTATCCTATTTAGTTACAAGCTTTATTTTGCAACTTATTTAAGTCTTGAATTGTTGTAATTAGGGGGTCTTGAATTGCTAGTTAAATGCGCTTTAATTAGCTAGTTAATTGTAGCCTTACAAGAGGCTTTTCGGTTGTCTTTCAAGGCTATTTATAGCCATTATTTTAGAATGCAAAGGCATGAATTTTGATATAAAAATCCCAGAATTGAAAGTGTAATTGTTGAGTACAATTTCCGAATCGATTCATCGCTTGAACGAGTTTCTCGCTTTGTTTCTTGAGTTTCGAGTCAATAGGTCTTGTCTTGAACTCGTGATTGTCGAGCTACAGATCTAGCTTTTCAATCGTCTATCCTTTTTCTTATTCCGCTGCTTCTAATTCGTATCAGTTTTACCAATATGTTTCAGGATGATGAAGTATTAAGCACTTATGTTACAATAATGGAAGATAAACATAATGCCAAATTGATTAAGAAGTCTAGAGCAATTGGAGAATTAAGCAAAACAAGTGGTGTACGAAGACAACTCTTCTAAAAGAATTATCTATAAAAGAAGCTACTATTTAATACTATGTTTAGCTTATCAGTTTTTTAGTTTTTTTGGTTTATAGTAACTCTCCTATGCGACGGTCTCATTCCCCACTTTTTTTGCAAAATGTGACCACTTTTTGTTAAATAGTGACTACCTTGATAATAAATGTCATTTTCAAGTCATAAAAGATGGTTACTTTTTATTAATGAATGATCACTATTTATCAAAAAGTGGTTACACTTAACCCGTCGCATATGCGACGGTCGTAAATGAAAATTTGGTTTTGTAATACTCCCTCATTCATTTTTCTTATTCACTCCTATATATATTAAAACACAAACATTTAAAGCCTCCACATTAAGCCACATCATCACAACAAAGTAGTGGACCCCACTTTTTTACCTCTATTACTTTATTTTTTTAATGTGTATCATTTTTTTTCACTATTTATTTTGACCCAAATAAACTCAAACTCGAAAAACCGATTGAAAATATTTGCAGATTTTTTAATAAAACGTAAACAAAAAACTATGCGTCGTTGAAATTTTTCCTACTTTCCCAACTTTAGCCTTAACTTTTAAATCTGATTAGATCCGCCTCAGTCATTATTTTTTTAAACTTTATCTTAGATATTGTAATAAAATATACACAAATAATTGAGACGGCGGGAATACTTTCTATCTAATTTTTTTACTATTTAAAATGAAAATCACGATAAATTACCAAAAAAATAAATTAAAGATATTACAAATTAAGCAAAAAAAAGAAATTCAACAAATATAAATTATAACGAATAACGACAATGATTTGAAAAATTAATCTATCAACGATGAAAATTCAAACTTCTATATTAAAATTTACTATAAAAAAACACTAAAATTTGGATCAGGCGTAAAAACCCGTCTAATACCAGACTTCGACGTGAATATTCATGCCTGAACTTTGACCTAGATTTATTGTTTGTAAAATATATTGGCTAATTTCATAAATTTCACGCAATTAGATTATGTATGTTTTGTTAATAATATCTTTACTATTTTTCATAAAAACACCCCGTGCAATTTTGCACGGGGTTAAAACTAGTAATGTATATAAAGCGAAAGAATTTAATTATCTTAATCTGTGTTTTACACTATTTTTTAAAGTTATATTTAAAAAGTAAAGATAATATTTCTTCTGTTACAATCATTTGTTTGCCTTTGATTAAAATGATTCTCATAAACAATATAAAAGTCAAACAAATGATTGAGACAGAGGGAATAATAATTTTATTAAGTTAAGTTAAATTAATTTTAAGTTAAGTTCATATCCTATAAATTTAGTTCAAAAAAATTTAGCTCCTATAAATTCAGTTCATATCATATAAGCCTAGCTCATACAAGTTTAGATCTTATAAATTAAGTTCCAACATATTAAGATCCTATAAATTTAGAAAAGTTCAGATCGTATAAGTTTAGTTGAGAGAAATTAAGATCTTTATAAATTAAATTTAGAAAAGTTCGACAAAACTAGGTAAGAAAAAATATAGCCCAAACAACTCGTCTCATTGAAGACGGACACTATCTATCACAAACTGAAAACGGATAATATCTTTTTCACAATATACAAGTAATAACAAGTTAAGGGTAAATGGAGACTATCCGTTTTCAACTTATGACGAATAGTACGCTTTAATGGCGCTTGGTTCCATCACTTAACAAGGTTGGATAGAGTCCGTGCACCTATCTTCACAGGCTCTCACGAGGCTGAAAGTAAGTGTCTTATTATAATCAATCAATTTCATAACTTTCGTCCTTTAATCTAACCATTTAATGCTGCATCAGACCCAACTTGGGTCGCCTCTATTTTCCTCATTTTCAAAACATCATCTTCATTAATTGTACCAACATAAGTTTCATAACTTCACCTGCCATCTTTTTCTGAATTGATGTCTCTTTTTCCCGGTCTTCTTACTCACAATATCAAGTAATTGCTGTCTAATATGGAACCCCATTAATCAATCATTAATTGTGGCCAACTTGAGACTAATGTGTTTGTCCACAAACTCCACAGTCGGCAAAGCATGGACGTGTGCCCATTTCTCTTTGCTACTTTAAGATTTACCGTCCTTAATAAGGCCAACCGAACCGATTTGAGCGGGGGCTTGGCTCGGAATTTTAAGTTCGAGTTTGGGTTTGGCTCGAAACTCGTCGAACCTAAAAAATTGGAACTCGATTTGTAAAGAGATGGAGTCCGACTCGAGCTCGAGTCGAGCACGTTTGTCATTATATTATTTTCATTTTTTCACCTTTTGAGTATACTGAATATATTTTTTAAATACAAATAAAATTATAAAATACTACAATGTATAGATTGTTATAATATAAATGCCAAAATAACAAAATAAATTAAAATAAATTTAATAAAATATAAAAATTATACAAAAAGAAAATATAGACAAGTTGAAACGAGGTTTTGAGCCGAGCCTTACTAAGGTCGAGAGCGCCTCGGAGTTGGCCAAGCTCGCTCGAGATCGAGTTTGAGCTCGAGTTCGATTTGACCGAGCACACGCCATTATTTGACCGAACTAACTTTGGGGCTCGAAGAGTCGATTGAGATAAAAAAAGCCCCTAGTCCTCTAACAATCGGGGGAAATGGGGTAAATAAGTGTGGAGACAACAAAAAGCTAAAAGTGGAGAAATGAGGGGTCTTACTTAAAAAAATATGTTTAATAATTATAAAGTTCTTTATTTGGGTTGGAATATGTATTTGTCAAAACTGGGTATATGAGTATGAAACTCTTGTGTAAAGAACGAGTTGAGCTTTGATAAGTATCACATGTAAAACACTACGTTAGATAAAAGTGGACAGAGTTCTATAAATATCAACCAAAGAGTTATTGTCTTTATTGCCAATAGATTCTGACATAAAACCTTATTAGATTTGTTGCTAATAGATTCCGAAATAAAACCTTATTAGATTGGAATCTCTCTTTTCCTTATGGAACTAGGCAGCTCCATACATGAATGTAACATTTCCACCATCATCTTAAGGCAAACACTATTGCCGAGTAGAGCCGACTAGAGTTGATCCAACTTGCATCGCTCAAAACCCCATCGATAGGACCTGCGTTTTAAGTGACCCAAAATCGTCCCGATGCTAAACTAATAACCGATAGAAGCCTTATTTTTTCTAACCTAACCTATGACCTAACATTATTTCAACACGATAGATGACCCGATAACATTAACTTAATACTGGTGCAAGTAAGACCATGTTGACATTCATCTTATATTAGTTTCGCTTAAAACTAAAAAAAATAAACTGATACATTGTTTTATCACGACATTACTTAATTACTTACCCAAAATCAAATAAATCAAAACACAAATTGTATCCGGCCTGAACCCACCATTAACCCGACTCAACCCAAATTCAATAATTCGATATTACCTGACCAATGATCAACCCTAGTGACTCGATTTCCACCTTTGACTACCAATGGTAATAAGAAATTACATATAGTTTGAAGTTTGGGTTTGTGCGTTTGTTCTAGTTTAGTTTATTTCCATTTTAATATATTCGGGTGACTTAGGGGAAGAGGCAGACTTTTAGAGGGAAGAGAAACGAGGTAGGAGGGGACGATAAATTTGAAAGAATGATACCATGCACCCACGAGTATGGATGGTGCATAGTACTCCCACCCTGATTTTTTTCTTTTATAACAAATTTTAATTTTATTAATTAGAACAAAAAATATCATTGTTCATAGTTTTTATTACTCTACAAGTAGAGATCATATTTGATATATTTTGGTATTTATTTTAATTTTACTCACATATTTACATCACGTAATTGACATATTCATAATAATGAGATATTCATATCATATCACATAGTAATTTATATTTTTACTCTAAATTATTTTGCATTATGCGATTTTGATATGGAATAACACGTTCATGATGAGATATATTTATTTTCCCATTTTTTGCATTATGCGGTTCCAACCATTTATTTACCTCTATGTCCCAAACTCCAAATTGTTTGTTTCCCATTTTTTTTTATTTGTATAAGATGTACTTTTACTCATAGGTAAATAAATAATTGGAAATTTGGAACCTAAAAAGTATATTGGAATCTATTCTAAAGACTTTTTCTTTAGTGAGATTTGTATTCCCCATCAAGAAAGTAAATTTAGATAAATTGACTAATAAATATACTTTCATATTGCATGTGGATTTTCTTTTTCTTTTGTGAAAATTTTATTCCCCATCAAGAAAGTATTCGGTAAGTTTCATTGAAGACAGACTAATTCCGTCTTTAACTAAAAACAGGTTAAATGTGATCAATCTAGCGACAAATGTAACCAGTAATATTTCCTAAACTATAACTGGTTGTTTGTCACATGACTACATTTACCTTAAAACTAACCACATTTGACATGTCTTCAGATAAAGATGAATTTGGTCCGTCTTCAACTAGAATACTTCGTTTACTTGGTAAACTAAGCAAAAGAGTGCTATTAGACCAACACTAACAAAAATAAAATAAAATAAAAAAGGAGTAAAAATGCTAAATATTCGGTCATAATATTTGGCTGACTTGGCCTGCAGGAATGCCAGCTACCAATCTAACACCCACACTGGAGTCAAGAACTAAGTAGCCTTCACCAATCTTCTTCCTCTACTATTTGTAACTATTCTTAACTTGCCTTCCCATTTCCTCATTTCCACAACTCACAACTCTCCTATAATAAATTAAAACTAAAAAGTTCTAAAAAAACACGATTTTCTTATATACTCCGTAACTACTAATTTTATAGAAATTGACTTTATCTGCTAAAAAAAAAAATTGAGTATGAGGGTAACACCAAAGCTAAGAGAAAAAGAGTGTTTTAAAATTATTTTTTTATATTAAACACGAACTTCTTATATAACTAAATAATTTTATATTTAGTGTAAATGTTGTTATAAAATCCTTTACAATCCAAGAAGTATCTTAGTTTTTTAAATACTTCAATTCAAAATGATTACAATTTTATTTTCCAAAACTCAATTCCTGAAAAGCTCGTTGCAAAACGAGTATTTTTTTCTAATTTTAACAAAAGTATAAATAAAAATTATTACAATGTACTCGTACTTAATATGAGCAAGTTCTCAGAAAATGCATTAAATCAACCCACATTTTCCAGACCATTTCCTCATTTTAATACTTTATTATTCAATTACATTGAAAATTCAGTTTTCAATAACTTCCAAACGACACCAAAAAACAACTGAAAAACCACTTTCAACATTCAAACAACATCATCATCAATTCATCATCATCTTCTTCAATATCTCTATACTCAATCCTCAAATTTCCCACCAATTTCAACTCAACAACAAAAACCCAAAAAAACCCAGAAATATAATCAAAAACCCACAAAAACCCACCATTTATTTTCTCAAAAAAACATAAAAAAAAATGAACGCACCAACATCATCATCTTCAACAACAACAACAACAATAACAACAACAGCATCAGCAGCAGCAGGAGTAGAAGAAGGATCAGTAACAGCAGCAAGATCATCAATGATACAATCAATTAAAGGATGTGGTTGGTCAGCATTTAGAATTGATAAAGAAACATTAAGACGTCGTATTATAATGCCACAATACCTTAGACTTGCAATAAGACGTGCAATTAATTCAAAAGATATTGGAGCAGGTGTTGAATCTGCTGATTTATTGGCTGCTGATGAAGTTGATTATCCTCCTGAATATCCAATGATTGTCTTTGTTAATTCTAAAAGTGGTGGTAGACATGGCCCTCGACTTAAGTTGAGATTGCAGCAATTAATGGGTGAAGAACAGGTTTAATTTTCACTACTTTTTTTTTTTTTTTTTTAATTTTGACTCTCTTATTTGGTCAAATGTAGTCAATAATGAATTGGATTTTTTTTTGGTTTGGTTTGGTTTGGATTGTATATTTGTATTTGTTAATGTGTTTTATTGTGGAATATGACTATTTGGGAAGTGGGTTTTTGATTTTGTTGAGGATTATGGTTTGGTTTGGATTAAAGATTGTCTCTTTATGTGGGTTTTTTATTTGTGGTTGAAGAACATGTATTCTAAATTTTTTTGGGTTCTTTGTTGGTTGAAGAACATGTATTCTCACAAGGAGGCAAGTTGGAGGGGCAATTGGGGTTTTGAGAGGGGATTCGACCCACCCGTCTTCATTGAAGACTAATGAAGACGGATATAATGAAGACGGATCTGCAATGAGGATTTGTGTTTTTTTGGGTTCTTCGTTGGTTGAAGAACAAGTATCATAATTGATTTTCGTCCGTCTCAATTATTTATTTACCTTATTTCTCACAAGGAATAAAAAAATAGTAAACAATAAAAATGGGACGGAGGGTGTGATTTTTTTTGGTGTTGTTGGGGGATGTGTGAGTTCAATTGTGGTTTTGGGAGGGGGGTTATTGATTTTGTTGAGGATTATGGTTGGGTTTGGGTGAAAGATCATGTTTTTATGTGGGGTTTCTATTTATGGATGAAGAACATGTATCCCAATTTTTTTTTTGCCTTGTATGTGTTTTTTGGGTTGGAGGATTGAAGAGTATGCATTATCAATTATTGGGGGCGATTGGGTACGGAAGGCGAGTTAATGAGTATACCCTTGGATTTTCACAATTCGCAAAAGTTCTCCGACAAACATTTCTAGAGATGAGAGCGTTAATGCTCACCCCAACTAACTTTGATTTGGTTTGTATGTGTTTCAAATGTGGATTTTGGGAAGTGGGTTTTTGATTTTGTTGAGGACGATGGTTTGGTTTGGATGAAATATCATGCGTTCATGTGGGTTATATGTCTATGGGTGATGAACAGGTATGGTAAGTTTTTCTTTGTTGGAGGTTACCTGGGTTGTAGATTTTGTTTTTCATCAAGCAGTATGCACTTTCAACGATTGGGAATCTCTCCCGAGTGGTTTTTTCATTTGCAAAAGTCGGGATTATGATTTTGTTGACGATTTGGGAAATCGAACCTTTGGTTTGATTTGTGTATTTTGTTGTAGTTTTTGAGAGGTGGGTTTTTTTTCTTGAGGATTATAGTCTGGTTTGGATGAAAGATCATTTATTTATGTGAGTTTTGATTTGATGGGCGAAGAACAGGCATCCCAATTTTCTGGGTTTATTTTTGTTATTTTGTGTGATTTTTTGGGAGTGGGCTTGTTGAGGATTACGTCTTGGTTTGATTGAAAAATCATATCTTATGTGTGTTTTGTGCTGATGGCTGAAGAACCCATCACAAAGTGGGATTTTTTTTGGGTTTGCAGCTTTGCATGAAGGATCATATCAGAAACTTTCTACTCCGTATTATTGATTATGTTTGTTTTTTTGTGGGATTTTTGGAAGTGTTTTTTGTGTTTTCCTGATGATTATGCTTCGAAGGAAAGACCATTTCATTTTTTGTTTGGTTTGGTAACTTTTGTATAGATGGGTGGTGAAGAACGGGTAAAACTTTGAAATTTTTTGAAAACGATGAAGGGTTTCAGCGGTGAGTCTGTGTTTGTTTTGTCGATTAGAAGTTATTTGGAATGAAAGATCATATTTGGTGTGCTACTTGGTTGTTTGTGTGAATGATTATGGAAGGTGGGTTTATTTATCTTCTGGGAAGTTTGTTGGGTGGTCTAATGGTGTTTTCATTTGGTTGTTAGGGTGTTTTCCCATACTGTTTGAGTGGGCACGGGTAATTTATTGTTTTGATGGTGATGGCTATATGTTGTTTCTGCGAGTGATTATGGAAGGTGGGTTTTTGATTGCGCTTTTGGCCTTCTCCCATTGGGTGGTGGTCATGCAGTTGCCATGATATATTGGGGCAGATTAGGATGATTAAGGGATGTTATATGGGGAGATGGAATTTGGTTTGTTTGGTGAACTACTATTCACCTAACCTTGAATTTGAGTAGGATGCAGGAGAGCTGTTGATAGTGGTGTTGCTTGTGTATATCCCTGTATCTTTGGGTTAGATGGAGCATTTATAGAAATATAGTACGGATTAGTTATTTCTTGATATTTCAAGTTGACAAGTCTTGTGTCCTTTGGTGGATTATTAGAGGAAGTTGCTTAATTTTCTGCTATTGCTTTTGTTGGTTGATCCTCAGTTTTTTCGGTTCTTCCAATATGACTGATTGTACGCTGGCAATTATTGCCATTGTCATGATTTAGTACGTGCCTTTTGAGATGCGCTGGATGGTCTTGTAGTACTTCTCTTCATGTGATGTGCTTAGTTTGTTTCATACTGATTTTGAGTTCGTAACAGATGAACAAACTAGACTTCACTAGTTTGGTTAAAATATTGGTTGATAGCACATTATTCTGTTCCTGGTGTAGAATTTGAATAAAACATGTTGCAGCTTCATACTTTTATGCCATATTATATTGCGTTTTTGGTTTTAGTTACTAATTCGAATTGCTAGACAGGTTCTGACATTCGTTCATGGTTAGCTATCTATTTAGTAAGGTCAGATATAGTGCAGAAGCTCTTACAAACAGTCAGTTATAGCGCAGAAATTGTTTTGAAGTCTGAAATGCTTACCAGCTTGCCACTCCAGGATATTAACAAGGCCAATGGCTACGTACGTGACTTTAAACGAGTAGTAATAAGAATTGTCTTACAAGCATTATTTGACCTTCTGAATCGTTGATTTACTTTTTATTCTTTTGAATCTCTTAACATATCAGGGGTTTTTCTGTCACATCATTTGATGTTAATAAGTGTATGCTACTCCTTCCAGTTCGAGTGTTCTGGTATCCAGATGTTATTTCAGTTCTATCGCAGATGTATTTCATATGGGCTTAGGTCGAATATTTCGTTGCATTCAACCATCAAGTTATTGCGTAAAACTTATCTTCTAGCCTGGTTGTTTTTGTACTGTGTGTCCATGAGATCAGGTTTTATTGATGTTCTTATGATGGTTTTTGTACTTGCTGTTTTTCGTGACGATTTAAGGATGGATCTGCCTATGTTGATGTTTCAGGTATATGACCTTTCTGATGTAAAGCCTAATGAGCTTATACAATATGGATTGGGTTGCCTAGAGCAGTTGTCCGTGCTCGATCCTATTGCCAAACAGACTCGTGAAAAGTTGAGAATGGTGGTATGTTGATTTTTTTTTATTTGGTTGCCTCGCTTTATTATTTGGACTTTTTTCTGAAGAAATTTTTAGTATTTAGACTTGTACTACTGTTAGTGTTTGTGTTATTTATACATTGGGCCAAGTAGGTCAGGGCACACGAGCCATCTGTTCAAATTGTTGTAATACAGTACATGTTTAAGTCAGCTATGCGTGTATTTGACAAATACTGTATATAATACTAACTCCTTAAGTTATGTTGCATATGTGTAAACCAATTGGATTTGGTGATGGCAGCTCTTTCTACTTTATTTGTTTGTGATGCTATACATGAATTTAAAGTTTCAATAGTTTTTCTTTGACAGTTCTCGCCGTCTGTCCATTCTTATTCTTTTTACATCTCTCTCTCTCTGTTTTTATTTTTTTTTACTTATATCTTATGTCACATTGTCCGATTCATATAAATGATTCATGTTTGCTAACCCAAATATTTTTGAGTCCAAGAATATGCTGTTCTTGTTGTAAATAATTTCGTTGTAGCTCTCGTTCCCAAATGAAAGTAAGAGGGCTAATGAGATGTATGCTTTGTCGCTTTTCTCATGTATGCACACTTGGAATAGAAATGATATTGAAGTTGAATTATTCCGTATTTAACTTCCTTAGGACATTAATGTTAAAGCCAGTTTGCCTTTGCAAAGCTAAATCACGAACTTAATGGTGTACCTTTCAAAGGTTTCTGCTGTGATAGGAGTATCTATACTCGTTTGTCTTTCCCCCCTATTGTTCACAGTAACTGATAGAGACTGAATGTTAGCCGCGTTAAGTTCAATTGCAAAATTGAGGCTTGCTTTGCTATCAGGTTGCGGGAGGAGATGGTACAGTTGGTTGGGTTCTTGGATGTTTAGGAGAACTTCACAAAGAGGGTCGATATCCTGTTCCTCCAGTGGCTGTTATTCCTCTTGGCACTGGGAACGATTTGTCCAGGAGTTTTGGTTGGGTAAACTCTCACTTATCTCCCGCCGTTTCTATTTTTTCTCTGATTTTTCTCAGGCCTTGTTAGGAAATAGAGGACATTCTTAATTTCTGAGATTTGATTGTTATTGATCAACTTGTTATAGGGTGGTTCATTTCCGTTTGCTTGGAGGGCAGCTGTGAAGAGGTCTCTTCAGCGGGCTAGTGTGGGCCCTATATGTCGTTTAGATAGGTAATTGCTTTCAAATCTCTTTCCTTTTCACCTCTCCCTCTTCTTTCGGCAATCAATAATCTCTTTCCTCCCCTTCCCTGCCGTCCGGTTCTCTTCCCTCATGCTCCTTTACCAACCTTGCTGTTAATGTAGGCTGAAATTTAGCATACAAGAAAGGATAGATAAAAGTGTTTGTCAGTAGAGATATTTGATCATTCACGTGACCTCCATGTGATCTTATATTATAACTCAATAGTGGTATCTATAGTTGTGAGAATAAACTGCCGAAATTTACAGCCAGCAAGCATGATAAACTATAAAGTGTAAACACTGAATGAAATTTGCTGTTAACCAGAACCTGGAGTATGATAAACTATAAGCACTGTGGACTGTTAGATTCGTTTAATTTATTTTCTTTATTGAAATCAGTTGATTCTTATTATAACCGAATATATTTTTGGATTTTAATTTTCTTCTCTTTTACGGGACATGACAGTTGGCGTGTGTCAATAACAATGCCAGCAGGAGAAGTTGTAGAGCTGCCTCATTCGTTGAAGCTAACAGGAGAGTGCACTCTTGATCAGGTTCTTCATTTCAGTGACTTGTACTCTTTGATGTTTACTGCTGTTCTCTACTTTAGTTTTGGTTTCCGTGAAGCTAACGGGAGATTGCCTAAGAGTTACTGCTCCATGCTTCTTTTTTCCTACTCTTTCTGGAGTTATCTCCAGACCACATCCGCTTGGATTCATAGCCACCTTTGTGGCACCCATTCTCATTCAATATCTTGTGTAACAAATTGTTAGATCCATACTTGTCGGTCTAGATATCAACAGATCAGACCCCATCACTATTGTGACCCCTCAGATTTTGGCCAGATCTAAGATTCACTGCCGTCCTTCGTTATGTTTTAAGATGCTCACAACTTTGTCACTCTACGCTTAGTATTAATCTCGGTTTTGGTCATGGTAGCGGTATCGTTTATTGCGGCTTAATCTCGCTGAATACATCCAATATCCCCTAAAAATGCGGTTGTGATAACCTCCAAAACCGTGATAACTTGCTTGTGAATTGGTGCCACGGCTGATATTAAAAACCATGACTCTACATCCTTAAAAGTCCTTAAAGTGCTAACATCACATGTGCTGCTGCTTTGATCTCTCTTTGTAGAACTAAATAGGCTTTGGTCATCTTAAGTGCGGTTCTGGAATTTTGCAGGATGTTGTAGTTGATGGTGAACTTCCTGAGAAAGTGACTTGCTATGACGGAGTGTTCTACAACTATTTTAGTATTGGTAACTATCTCTTTTGGTCAACAAAATTATCTGTTGCTGCTGTTCGTCTTGCAAATTTCTCCTATTTTTTGGTCATCATAAGTTTGCCTTTGATCTACATCGCCTTCTTTGCTTATACCTTAGGGCAGGGTTACTGGATTCGCTCGGGTACCCTACGATTCGCGAATTGCTAAGAGCGATTTTTTTCCTGTCGCTTACTGAAAATACATATAATTCACATTCAATATGAGCTAATCGTGAATCAGTAAGGCATATCCATAGCGAATCTGGTAACCATGCCTTAGGGTTTATTACATTATAAAACCGTATAGATTACCATCTTGAGATCTGTTAACCGTCAAATGCATCAATGTAAAGTCATCAACGTTGTCTCAATATATTTTTACTCAGTGCTACTTCTACTGTCAAAGAATGTGAGAACTTTTTAAAGAATTATCACTTTCATCACTGTCTAAATTTATAAATCATTGAAATTCGTAGGTTTTTCATCTGCATATATTTTTTTTCTGGGCCATGTAAGCGTCTTTGGTAAATTTTTTTGGGACAATTATCTCAATGCAGGCTTAATTACTCTTCATATTAGTCGAGAATGTAGTTAGTAGAGTTACAATCATTTACAATGTCAGTTATGTATGTTATCCCAGAGTTAGAGAAGTTCTTTGGAACACATTGTCGCTCTTATTATCTGTATTTTGATGCACATTTCTATCCTTAAGTCTCAGTCCTTTGCTTTTGAACTCCACTTTGTATCAAGCTCAATGTTTTGGGGTTTTGTTTGCCCTTTCTTTAATGAATTTTTGATAGAGAACATGTTTGATACTCTGCTTTTCTTGTCAGTTCAAGTATTTGGTGAATATTGAATGTTAAATTTGTTTTATGTATTTGCAGGTATGGATGCACAAGTTGCATACGGCTTTCACACTCTGCGTAATGAGAAGCCCTACCTAGCACAAGGTCCAATTGCAAATAAGGTCTGATTAATACTCCGTTTATCGTAAACCTCGAACTTCTTAAAAACAAAAATACAAAAAAAAAAGATCTTGGAGTTCTCATATTGCATTTGCAAAGTCTAATGTCGTAGTATCAACCATTTTGCCTAATCCATTTGTTTCCGTGGTTGATTGAGTGTCCTCTCTACATTGTTTTGCTATGCTCTCCTTCAATTGATCATGGTGTCTTCTCCATATATATGACGTTTTTTTTTCCTTTACAACCTTCCAAAGGTTTTTCTTGATTAACTCATGTGACAATTTTTGAGTTTCAATCTTGACTATAAATGCATGGTCTGGTTTTTTTCCCCGTCGTGTCGGTATCCTTTCGTGCTTCGTGCACACAACATTCCATTTTCATACTATCATGAGTTCTGGGTCTGCCATTGGTGATTGGTGTATTTACTGCTTATGTTGCGAATTACTTGTGAGAATGGTAGTTTAGGCCTTACCGTAACATAATTTCTCGTCTTTTATTGATAACAAGCTTTTATTTGGCAGATGATCTATTCTGGGTATAGCTGCACTCAGGGCTGGTTCTTTACACCTTGTGTTAGCAATCCAGGCTTAAGGTAAGACTTTTTTGGTTTTCAACTGTGGTTTAAGTCTCGATTTGTTTATTATAGTTTCTGAAGTACACATTGATGCTAGGGATATTAAGAACGCTATGAAACTATTTTGTAGATAGAGAGAGCTGACGAGCTGTTTCCATCAGTTTATTTAATCCCTCCGTATGACGTAAATTTCATTATGAAGTAATTTGGAAACAGTCTTCTTGTAAGACTGCATACTTGTGACCTCCCCTACCCCGCTACAGGCAAGACTTTGAAACACGGCTGTTTAAAGCTCACTGCAACCACATTTTAGTATTTTCTAACGCGATACTATCCGCATCTAGCTAGATTTGGCTGCGACAACCTATTTAGCGACCTTGACTGAAACCTTCATGTAATAATTCTATGGCATGAGCCATTGAGGCACGAGAAAATGTTATTGTTTTTTTTAGGGGGGGGAGGGGGGTTCTATGTGGTACCCTCCTTTTTTATTTATTTTTAATCTACGTGGTACCCTTTGATTTTAAAAATCTATCATTAGTATCACTAAACTTAATGAAAACTTCCTGAGGTACCCTAAATGCTCTAATTCGCTTAATTTAAATGTTTACTGTATGCTCTCTCTCTGTTTTTAATTATTTGGAAGGAAGGAGAATGTCATTGTTTGAGTGTTTCTAAGGATGAGGCGGGGGGGAGTTTCTTAGTTTGAAAAGGCGCGCCTCGAGTGTGCCTAAGGCGCGCCTTGGATGAGGCACTATCCAAAACGCCTTGCTGCACTTTAGGTGCGCCTTTTAGATAAGGCTCACTTAGCGAGGTTTAGTAGTACGTCTAAGTCTTTAAAATTGTGTTTTCTTTTCCCCATTATTCCTAAATTTTACTACTTTAGATGTTAGTCAACTTGAAAACTCCTAAAAAGGTATTGTTGCCCAATATTTTATTTGGGAAATAAAATCAAGTTCCAAATATAAGGCGCCTCGCGTCTAACTGGCATGCGCATTCGCCTTGCGCATTGCGCCTCATCGCTTCAGCCCCTTAGCGCTTCGGTGCGCCTTGCGCCTCTTCAAACTAAGGGGGAGTTTACCATTTTAAGGTTATCTAGGTAGCGTACAAGGTTGTCTAAAGTGTTTGCCTCCTCCCTGTGAGTCTTTCATATTTCAGGTCTTTTGCCAAATATTTACCTAAAACGCTGATTGTCTGTGTCTCTTGCAGAGGACTCAAAAACATCTTACGTATACATATTAAAAAGGTCAATTGTGCCGAATGGGAGCAAGTACGAGTCCCTTCAAAGTAATTCTCCACTACGATCTCCTTTTCCATGACTGAACTTGAAGGATGTATGCCTTCATGTTCTTGAATGTAAAAATTCAGGGCTCTTTCTTGACTAACCGTTGAGCTCCACCTATTGCTAATACTAGCTGTACTTAATATTCTACAGTGTCAGATCGATAGTTGCTTTGAATCTTCATAATTACGGAAGTGGAAGGCATCCATGGGGTAATTTAAGTCCGGAGTACTTGGAAAAGGTATCATATCCGTGTCTTTCATTTGCTTTAAAAGTTACTCCTTTCTTTCCATATATATTGTATTGTCCCAGTTTGACTTTGTTGGTGAATAGATGTCGACTTTTATAACCAATATTTACTCTCAGTATGTAAATTATAATACGTAAATTTTAGTTGAATAAAGATTTTTTTTGGTGTCAATAGTTTTAATAAATTGAACATGACACATTTCATATTGTATCGCTACACGTACATTTATCCGGAGAAATCAGTGGTCAAAGTTGGCATTTATTGATTACCAAAGTCAAATGTTTCACTTATATGTGCTGGTATATATCAATTAGTCTTGCTTGTGACGGATAGTGACCGTCACAAATGAGAATTTGTGGGTATATAGATGAAATCCATTTTAAGTCAACTGTTCTGCTCTTGATTGTTCCAGGTGTATTGACTGAAAATTAATTGATGTGTGCAAAATTTGGCGTTGTTTATACAGAGAGGGTTTGTAGAAGCCAATGCCGACGACGGTCTTATTGAAATTTTTGGTCTAAAGCATGGATGGCATGCCTCCTTTGTGATGGTAGAAATAATCTCTGCCAAGCATATTGCCCAGGTTATTACTACTTTCAGTTTTCGCATTAGTTCTATACTTATGTGTCAAAGTATATCACATATTCACAACTGAATCAGATTGTTTCACTTCGAGTAACAAAATGGCTTATTAAAGAAAGGTTGGTGAGTTGTTTTGCACTTTTAGGTGCAACTCTTCTTCGAGTTTTGTTGGTTAGCTTACTAATTACAATGTTCCCTTATCTTTTGTCTTCATCGTTTAAGAGTCACAATTGTGAGTCAAAATTTTGTTGCCTCTATACATCACTTTGGGTACATGGCGCGTATGGACAAGACGAGACAAACTTCGGCATGTTAATTTGGAGTAGAACACAAAATCTGTCATTTTGTTGGGCATGAGTACTATCTTAACAAGTGGAAATGTGCGAGGGATACTTCAGCAAAACAACGTGTATCCATGAGTTCTAAATAGTTTAGTGATACTATTAGCTTTGTACCTAATCCTTTTTTTTTTCTTTCAAACGGTCTCTGATTTTGGTTCTTGGAGAAAGTCTCTTCATGGATTTCATACTCATATCCTTGATTGTGGTGTCAGAACTCAGAAGTGAAGAGTCAAATCAACATAGCTATTATGTTTGAATGTACTTGTTTGCGGGATTGTATTTTATGCTGACCTTGGTAACTTTTAAAACTAATATGATAAACTGTCTTATTTTGGGCACACCAGGCCGCAGCTATCAGATTCGAAGTAAGAGGTGGTGAGTGGAAGCGATCGTACATGCAGATGGATGGAGAACCATGGAAACAGCCACTCGATAAAGAGTACTCGACATTCGTTGAGATCAAGCGGAACCCAAATCAGTCCTTAATGATTAGAGGAGAGTAATGTCCCGGCTAATCTTCGTGTAGCATTGATACTTAATTGTGATGTATAACAGCCCTCTGTAGCTATATAACGGATGATGATTTTAGTGCAAGTACAGGAGTAAAATTGGAAACGAAAAAGATGCAAGTGAAGCAGGTATTGTGTATGACGATGAATGTTAATATGTTGTATAAGCAGTGTCTGAGCGAGAAGATTTACAGGTTGATGTTGTATAAGCAGTGTAATATAGTTGCATTCAGCGCGTCGAAGATGGAGTTGATGTATAGCTTTATTGCTCACTTTTACTCTTATGTATCGCTACCTATAATATGATGTAATATGTTTTGTATATGTATTGCAAACATTAGATACTTGTGCAAACAGAGGATGTGTTTTCATAAGATCTTAGTTTTGTTTTGAATTGAGGCTTGCGCGAATGAGAATCGGATGGAGTACTTCTTGAAAAACCGATAGTCCGGCCTTGTTGGATGTATAAGCACCACAGACAAATTTAGTACTCTGTAGTTTGTTTCGTTTATTTGGCTCCAACAAAGTACAAAATTTCAATGTGTAATTATTTTCGTGAATAAATATAGATATCAACATGCGTAATTTATTCTTAGTGAACTGTGAACTAACTCAATAAATCGTTAAGATTTTGGGACACATAATCAAACATTCATAGTTCGTAAGCCGTAGCCCGTAGGGGTGGTTACATGTGGTTGGGCCAGACGCAAGTCGTGTCCAACCTGTGAATGATTGGCCCAGCGAACTAACGGCTTTGGGATGCGTTACGAGTTTATTTGTATTATTTTATGAACCGGATGAACTAATCTGATAAGGGAGAACCATGTATTACTGTGAGAGGAATAAAAATTACATGAACAAATAAATTAAGACAAATCGAATAAACCCAAGTACCCGACATATATACATGATACATCCACTAAGATAGAGGTCAAGTGGTGGAAAGGGAGATGACATCACAAATCAAAGGCCCAGGGTGTTGCCTGAAAATGACTTGACGGAGTAACCCTTTGATTTCAACTTTACTACACTATTTGAATCAATGTGTTTTATGGATTTGAATGTCATCTTTACAAATGTTGATGACAATCTTTAGCATATGTAAACTGTACTTAAGGAGGGTGGCTATTAGACCAGAGGCTCCCGAGCTAGCCCGGCCAAACACTGCCCAAGCACGAGCATTGCCTATACATGATTAACTTTTGGGCTGTGGGCGGGGTTTGGTTGCCGTTTTTTGAAAAAGAAAATATGTGGCTAGGCATGGGTCGACAAGGTAGCTCAGTTTACAACCCATTGACAGGCACAATTGGCACAACTCGATGTCTGCTCACTTGCAAGGACTATGATCAAAATGACCCATGTTGCCAAGTTTGGCCAAAAAATGCAATGGGAACAACGAAAATTTAGCTAGTTTTATTGACAGTAAGTAGATTATACATCCGAGGTAATATCACAAGTTGTGTACTTTCTGAGCTTTATGAAAAAGTTTTTGAGTTTTACTTTAAAGATTATGAGTTATATTACAAAGTTTATGAGCTAGTTTATTTAAACATTAAGCTCAAAAAATATAATATAACTCAAAAACATTACATATAAACTCAATTCATTTGAGTTTTGATGGCAAAAAAAATTAAAAGGTGGCCTATAAACATTAAAAAATTAAAACTCAGAAAAAATACACATTAGCTTAAAAACAACTTAAATATGAGATAGAACATCCGATGTATGTTCCTTTTTGTGTTTTATTGACGCCCACCAATCAATGTGGGAAATAGTAGCTATACTTGCAAAATTCCAGAAACTAGCAATACTTGTACTCCGTATTATAGAACTCAATGGTGGAGCTATATATAATGTGAACTTAAGTGGGCGAGTAGGGTAATAATACAAGGTACATTAAGAAAAAAACAAGGAAATTTTAACCAAACATTTCGCAAATCTCATCAATCGAGAGGAGGCGAACCCCTTTACGATAAAACTATATTGAAATAGCCCAAATAGGAACACTACTTAAGAGATGACAAGTGATTCATCGTCCACAATCGATATGGATAAGGCTTCGTACGCGCAAATGTCCTTTTTATTCAATTGTACTCCCTCCGTCCCGGTCATTTGTTTACCTTTGCTTTTGACACAAAGACCAAGGAAAGGGGAGGGGACCATTTGTGGGTAGTGTCATAAGATGACAAGTGGACAATAGTCCCATTGGGTGATGAAATTACTCATCAAAAGCCTTCCCAATATAGAAAGGTAAACAAATGAATGAGACACCCACATATGGAAATGGTAAACAAATGACCGGGACGGAGGGAGTACTAATCATAGCAAGTACGTTACTAGTAACATTCTGTTCATATACTGTGCTTATTTCATTTGCAAGCTTGGGATTAGTGTCCATCATTGCGAAAATGAATTATTGTGGTGACGTACGTATGATATTTTGGTTAATGGGGTTAGAATATGATTGCATGTATCAATCCACTATTATTTAAGAGAATTTAATCATGACTTTGTTGATTATGTGCAATTTGATGGCGTCAAGGGTCTACATAGTGGATTGTTTGCTTAGTGGTTGATTTTCAAATTGAAAGGTTTATAGTATGTAATTAGCATAGATCTCGTGTGAATGAGCGGTTTTTAGATGGACAAATTAAAAATATAACAATTACACCAATGGTATTATTTCATTTGAAATTTAATTATAAAATTTGCAATTATTAATGTTTTGTATTAAGAAGTTGAAAAGTGAAGTGTCAACATTTTTACTCCTAATAAGATTGTTAGTTTTACTTCAACTATTTTGTTACTAGTAACTTTTTTAAAAAAAAATATGTTGTTAAATCAGTATATCTACAAAAAGGCTTAATATAAACGTGAAGTAATGACATTATATATGGTAATACAATAAAATAAGATATATGTTGTAATAAATATACTAATGTACTCCGTATATGTTAGATTTAAAAATTAACCAATTTTTTTGTTGGTGGTGTTGTTGGGTTGTCATCTACCGCTTTTGTTGCATGCATGTGTGTCTGTGGTGTTTCTGTGTCCGTCGCAGTTTTAGTCTGAGTCCTTTTGGGGTCTTGGTAACTTCTGCTTCTGTTCGTTGTTGAGTGTCTTGGGATCTTTTGCCGACTTTTTTTAGTGTTTGTGTGCTTTATTTTCTATCTACTGGATTGGTGAAAGTGGGTGTATTTGGTTAACTCTGTTTAATTGGTGAGGGTGTGAACTAGTTTAAGCTAGTTTTGAGTTGAGTTTTTGGTGAGGTTGGCTGATTCGGAGGTGGTGGTTTTGTATAATCTCCTTCATCTCAATTTAAATTTTTGTTTTGGTTTTATTCCATATAGGAACCTTGGGTAGTTACTAGTTAGTTGAGTAAATGACTTTGGTGAAGAGGTGATATGTCTTAGAGGATTTGTGTTGGACATTGTATGTTGGATCCATGGTTTGTTGGTCCTTCGATCAAAGGAATTGATCTCTTAGGTGTAAGAGATTTCCATTTATCGATGGTAGACTTCGCCGTTTTGCTTATCACCTTGTAATTCTATACTCTTTTCGCAAGAGCATAAGTACACCTAGCTATCGTCTCTCAACGGTTTGTATGTAACAATGCCTCTTGGAGGTCTTTCATGATGATGATGTTGGTTCGATTGCTCTTCACCTTCATTTCTTTGTAGGTCCTCTTGTCTTAATGTTGTAGTTTTAATTAAATATATAAATGTTTATGTAGTCTTTAATGACTGTGTATGTAGCGTTAGATTTGTTAGTCGGATTTCTGGTGCTATTTAGTCGAATAACTTACTCTGTATCACATGTGATATTGTAAGGTATTCATTTAAGTATGTAAAAAAATGGCATTTTAAAAAGGTTGCTTAATGCCTTAAATCGCATGAGCTAGTGTCAACCATCGTAATTTGTTTCTACACAGTTAATGGCTCTTTCTCGCAGATTTTGGTTTATTTTATCCCGACCAAACCAATTTGCTTAGTATTTTCTTGTACAAACTACTTTGCTTAATAATATAAAGGGAAGACCTGCCGTAAATAGAAAAAAATAAAGAATTCTTCACAAAAGTTGCTAAACATGGAGTAGTTTCTCTATTAGCACGCACACAAAACTTGAGAGCCGGTTCCCCACTAATTTATTAAGAAACTATTCTTTCGAATTTCTTGAATTTATGGGTTTTAGGCAACCCTTTTATGTTAATCATGACCTAAAATAACTCTTTAACTTTGTAATAGTTTTATAATAAGCGTATCCATTTTATCGTTAACCGTAATTCGTATCCGTTTATTATATATGGCGCAAATATTACTCTACATTACGGAGTATAAAATAATTTCACACTAAATCAAAGGGACCCTAGTATATCTTTGCCTACCTTTGACATAAATTAAAGCTAGGAATCAAATATCTTAATGATTGGTAATAAGTAGAAAAATGGATTGACTCCAATGTTAGATTTGATTTGTATATGTGAAGATACATTATGCCTTCAGTTGGAGGAGCAAGTTCTATGTGATGGATAATTTCCACATGCAATCTAGCTAAACAATGTCGCCTCCCACTTCCTTATATGGGTAAATAATGTCGCTCTTTTATTGGTTAACTTTTGCCAAAAGTATGATGCTGCTTCATCATTTTTACACAAGTTGTTGGAGACGGGCACACAATTATTAAGGAAATGGTATGCGGCCATTTGTGGTTATGGTTGTATTCGGTGGATGTTAAGTGGACAATTGTCTCATTGGTGATCAAACTACTCATATATTACATTCCTAACGTAGAAAGGTATACAAATGAATGAGACACCCTAATATAAAACCGGATTGTAAAACATCGACGACGTTTTAGGAAACATTGACGACGTTTTTCATAAAAAAGACGCTACTTGCCCTTATCCTTTCTCTCTCTAAAACAAAAACTCTCTCAAATTCAAAACCCACAAACACACTCACCTCACCCTCTCCCACACCCCCACCGCCACCACCGCCACCACTGCCACCACTCGGCCGCCGTCCCCCACCACCGTTACCTGCCGCCTCCCGCCGTCCACCCACCGTTACCTGCCGCCTCCCGTCGTCCACCCTCCACCATTTTTTTATTTTTTTTTTGTAGATCTAGTTATATTGTTCTAGTTTAATTTGTTAGAATTTGTTTGTTGTTAGTTAGTTTTTGTTTTAATTAAACTTGTAGTTATTAGGTTGTTGTTTGTAATTAGTTTGTATGAGATTGTTTTTTATTTAATTAAAGTTGTTTGTAATTAGTTTGTATGAGATTGTTTTTGATTTAATTAAAGTTGTTGTAATTTGTTTGTTCTTAGTTTTTAATTATTTCAAAGTATTTAGTTTGTTTTCTTGTTAGCTTTGTTGTAAAATCTTGTAGTTGTTTAGTTTGATTTGTTTGTTGTTAGTAATTTGTTGTTTAGATTTGTATGAATAATAGGTATAAAGATAGAAATAATCGAATTTATTTCCGATTTCTTCTTCCAGCTTTGAAATTTGGAGGAAAAAAAAATTTCCCCCATGGTTGGACAACCAAATCACACGTCCAACCATGGGGGAAATTTTTTTTTCCCCCAAGTCCCACCATGGTGGGACAAGTGATTTGGTTGTCCAACCATGGTGGGATTAAAATTCTGGAAATCCACCATGGTTGGACAACCATTTCACACGTCCAACCATGGTGAGATTTTCAGAATTTTCATCCCACCATGGTGGGACGTGTGATTTAGTTGTCCAGTCATGGTGGGATTTCCAGAATTTAAATCTTACCATGGTTGTTATCCAAAAAAAAAAAATTCGCCCATGGTTTGAATTTTTTGAGTAAAAGTCCATCCATGGTTTACCCAAATTTTTTTTTATAATTTGTTAATTAAGTTGATTAAATTAATTTTTTCGATGCTAATATGTTTTTGGAATATTATTAACGCTTATTTGAATGTTTTAATTGTGTAATTCAATTGCGGTTTTTTCAAAAATAATTAGGAAAAAATACCATGGTCAGATGAAGAACTGGATGTCATGGACCATGGCCAGACAACCATTTCACACGTCTGACCATGGTAGGACGTGTGAAATGGATGTCTGGCCATGGTCAGACCTCCATTTCACACGTCCCACCATGGTCAGACGTGTGAAATAGATGTCTGGCCATGGTCCATGACATCCAGTTCTTCATCTGACCATGGTATTTTTTCCTAATTATTTTTGAAAAAACCGCAATTGAATTTTAATTAACTAAGACGTTACGTAAATCAATTAAGTTAGATAAGTATAAACAAACAATTAACGGATTCCGAGAAAAAAAAATTGAAAAACGTAAAATTTGATTAATATGTGAACATGCCTAAGAGTAATCGTCCGCCATGATAATCGATTTAGGAAAATTATTGTTGTTGAATTTAGTCAAATTGTTGTTCTTGTACGATTTTAATTTTTTTAGTTCAATTTAGTTGTTTTGATTTTAGGAGAATTAGAGAAGAGAGAGATAAGAGAGATAGAGAGTATACGTCATTAAGGGCAATTTCGTCTTTTTTATGAAAAACGTCGTCGATGTTTCCTAAAACGTCGTCGATGTTTCCTAAAACGTCGTCGATGTTTACGAGGCGCCATATAAAATAGTAAACAAATAACCGGAACAGAGTGAGTATGATATTTAGATTGTCTACATTATGTAGGTGCTTTGGTTGTCATCACATGAATTGTAATTATGCTTGAGAAAATACCTAGATCTTTGTTTTTTTTTTTTTTTTTTTTTTTTTCGGCAGCAGTAAAGAGACGTTACTACATTATGTTTTGGCTTTCGGAGCCATAGTTACATCTATAGGCATACAATGTAAAAACAAATAATACATCTAATAATACTAGTGTCACTTTACGACTAGAAAGATGACTAAGGTCAGTCACATGGTGGTAGATCACAGTAGATCGGCCGCGAGCAACATCGTCCAAATCATCAGCAATATCAACAACTCCCATAGTCAAACGAACCGAACCAGGTGCACTTACGCCACAAGTGCGTAGAAAAGAAAGGGGAAGGGCGAGCCGAGCAAGCTTGCCTTCAACGGAGAAGGTTCTCCTACACCATGGTGATCGATCCCTATAGTCCGAAGACCAACAACGAAAGAAGTCGAGCAATTTGATAAGATGAGACAAAGGGCTCCTCGTAACCGATTTCCCAACCAAATACCTCAGATTCAAGGTATAACCCACATTGACCAAAGTCATAGTCATAAACAACAACGCCTTTAGGAGGCTCTTATTCCGTAAAAGGTAAACATCAACACCTATGGGATCCGCGCCACACGTCTCCCCAAAGGAGTATTTATTAAACTGAGACGGAAAATACCACAACAAAAGATGAATAACCAAGCTAGTCCCATCGGAAAACCTCCAATATAGGGAAATTATTGGTACTGATAAAATTAAAATTAAGATAAGGGACTTCATTGAATATGTTGGAGAACCACTACATCCAATCCACCCAACACCTCAAACCAACCCAAACATACAATCCAGACCGACATTCCAAATCAAATTAACCCATTATGACTCAAATGTGTCCCAACAAACCGAGAACAAACCACCAAAAGGACGGAAATACACCAGGTGATCCTCCAACTCCACCATTCACAACCAAGACAGGGACAACGGAGAGCAAAACAGATTACGACCGACTGACCGACTGACCAACCACGATCCGACCTCAGACAGACCCACGAAACCCAAAGAAGCCACACAAGACCACAAATACGACATGCAAGGAGAAAACGACCCCAAAACAAACATGCAAGGACCAATCGGTGGGGGAAGGGGCGAGGGGAAGGGGAACATCAGACTAGAGCATGCAATATTGCTAAGGGGAGGACTGACCCAAAACAAAACGCAAAACGACAGACACTAAAGACCGCCATGGTCAACCAACAGACTTACCATTAGAGGTGGGGGAAGGGGCGAGGGGAAGGGGGACACCTACAATGAAAATCTACGACGACGACTTCTTAGGCAGCGGCGGCGACAGAGGTACGGAAGGTACGGAAACCAGCGGCGATCGGAAACACTAAAGAGCCACCGTTGACAGAAACCAACAAGGTCGGGTGAACGAGGAACTCCGGTCATCGGACGCCAAAGGGGTCAAATCTCGGAGAAACAAAGGGACAAACCAGAGAATGTGTTAATCATCCGAGGAGTGACGGGTTCACCGGAGATGGGCTAATGCATAGCCTCATCTCCGGTGAACGGATTGTAGGAGAAGGAGGGAAGATTGGTGGGTAAGGATGCAGTGGAACAAAAGTGAAGATTTTTTGGGGTTTTTTTTTTTTTGGAGAGAGAAAGAAGAGAGGGAGAGGCGTTACCTAGATCTTTAAGTGATAATTTATGCATGAATTTTACTTTCTACATTCAATTAAACATTGTCTTTCTAATCCATTGACGGATGGCGGCAAATGATCATGATTAACGCATTGCAATTCCCATCTCAAACTAAATGACCCCCTAATATAGTTCGTTGGTGAGCCAAAATATATACTTCGTATCACCTTGAGTCGTTCAGTCCATAATATCCGTCTAAGCTCGTATTATTTAATCACCTCTAAATCTTTAATAGTAACCTCTAAAGCACATTAATGTGTGTCAATAACAATTATAGGAATACCATATATATAGCATTCTGATGGACCTGACAAAAGCAACCTGATTGAGCCCGTGACCCGAAATTGACCCGAACTAAAACACCCGAATGTGACCCGAAACCCGATTGGACCCGACCCGACTCGAACATGACCCGATCTTTCTTGACCCGTAACTGACCCGACTCGCAAATAACCCGATTCAAAACCACTCAACCCGAAAATGACCCGACAAAACATAACTTTAATTGAACCAAAAAGACTTAAAATGGCCTTTTGTCTCGTATTCTTTGACCCGACAATGACCCGACCCGAAATAACCCGACCCGGTTGACCCGAAAAAGACCCGACAACAAACCCGAAACCCGAAATGACCCGAATTAACCCGAAATCAACGAGAAACCCGAACTGACCCGTTTGCCAGGTCTACACTCTAATGATGCTAATAGAAATATACCGTTTTCTTATCACAAAGCACCGCTAATTTTCATGTTGTTAGTTCATATTGCTTATAGTTGGCCATACCGTTACTTTTGGTGCACACTGGGTAAACACTCGGGTATATATAATAGCCTGCAAATCACGTACACCAGGTTAACCATCCTTTTTTACGGGCTAACATGCTCGAAATATAGAAGGCATAGCCCCAGATCATATTTACTTCCACAAGATTGCTTTTTGCGAGGCTTAACCTGAAATCCATAGGAATTTCACCCATGTTTCAACCACTAGACTCCACCCTTGCGGGCATATATAAGTAATATTGTTATCAACTTAAATTTTTATTTTATGCATTGTATTAGGCTAGAAGGTAACCCAATGTCCCAATGTATAACAAATAAAAAATTAAGTCCATTTCAACAAAAAGAAAAAAACTTTAGTAACTTAATCCTTTAATTTTGTACATAAAAGCTATATTTTTTTTTATTATATTATCATAGTGTCATCTTAATCAATCTGTAAAAAATTTCTATTTGCCTTCAATCAAATTGTCAATATATGATTATTTTATTACCTTGAGTTATTTAACTTTAGTATGGTTCACTTGAGACTAGACCCGGCAAACGGGTCATTCGATTCGGTTTTGGACCGGGTTAAGTCGGTTCGATCTAAATCAGGTTGACCTTATTTTTGGTTTCGGTTCGATTTCGAACGGGTTCATTTCAGTTAGCCAATTTCATCGGTTTGTGATATTTCGAGTCAGGTATGGTTCGGGTGAGTCAATTTCAGTTCAGTTCGATTTCGAATTATAATATTTTTAAGTTAAGGGTAAAAAATTTAGTTTAAATGTGTCTTATACATTCAAATTTTAATGTAATAATTCATAATATCATTAATAAAAAAAGAATAATTGAAAAACACCTCAAATATGAGTTTATTTTTGAGAAAATAAATACTTTTGATTCAGGTCAATAAATTCGGTTCTTATCGCTTCAGATATATTCAGGTTCGGGCATCAATCAGTTATTATTGATTTCGATTCAATTTCGGTTCGATTCGGATTGAGTCGGGTTTCGGGTAGTATTCAGGTTACCAATATCGGGTGTTCGATTGGTTATCAATTCAGATATTTTCGATCAGTTTTTCGGTTTTGGTTTCATTTTGCCAGGTCCACTGAGCATCACTATAATAAAACGGATCCAAATCATCAATTACTATGTTAGAAAATTGAATTTATTGCGTATTGAATTTACGGAAAATTCTCATGGTACACCCAAGTTTGACATTTTGTTCAAAATATCTAATTTTTACTCGAAAAATTTGAAGTGGCTATAACTCGGATTTATAAAATTGGAAAATGACGATTTTTTTTTCAAATCGTTCATCTTTCCGAGTTTCGTGGTGGGTCAAGGGGCCTATATTCAAGTATTATTGTGTGCACTTCCTTTAAAGCTACTTGCCAAACACCATTAGTTCTATCACTTGTATCACTTGTATGAGTGATGAGTGCATGGTAGACTGATAAGTCAATCTTTGTCTTCGATTGCATTGGCTCTTAATATAAAAAGGATTCAGTAATTACGCTAATCATTGTTTCGTGGTGTGTCAAGGGCCCGTCGTCTATATAATGCTAATATTGTTTTTGTTTTGTCTTCGTAGTATCACGATGCAGAGTATGATTGATATCGATACAGAGTATTTTTTGAAATTAGGTCTCGTTTGGTTCATTTTTTAATTAAAATTATGTATTACTCCCTCATATTCAATGTATTCTTCCCTATTCATTTTGACTCTTAGATTAAGAAAATGAATTTTGACCACACAAAACACACTACCCCACACACAAATGAATTTAGACCACACAAAACACACTACCCCACATCCAAAAAAGGAAATAGGGAAGAAAACATGAATAACCGAAAAAGGAAATAAGGAAGAATACCATGAATATGAGGGAGTAGTTTGCAATTCACAGATTTAAAGTTTGTTTTTGTATTTTGAGTTCTATTTCGTATTTACTCATTTAATTAGTTCTAAAAAGTGAAAAAAAAAGAAAAGAAATGATTGATTACTCCAGGTTCGAGTCAAACTAGCATCGAGTTCTAGCCAGAGATTCGACGAGCGTTGACTCAAGCCATAGTTATTCAAACTTCAATTTTCGGCCGACTTCAAGCCCGTCTATGCCCGAAAATTGGAACACAAGTCATGAATACTACTACTTATGACTTAACTAACTAAGTTAGTTGACATCTACAAGTTTTAGGCAACTATAAAAACATCTGTAGGACGACAAACTTGTATTGAGCTTAAACCGATGTCATAGACCACAAATTTAACATATATAAACCACCTTGGGTAAAGGATGTAATATATCATGATTAATCTGATTGATATCACCTTTATTCCTAATCGAGCTTATCCTATTAGCATTCAAGTGGTTATTAAAAAAATTTGTAGATTGTAGATGATGATTAACCAACTCTAAAATCACCACCACCAACTCCTCAAACTCTAGTTGTTCTATTTTAATCACCCATCTTTGGACTAATGGAGACCTCGTCGTCCCCTTTCCAGGGAGCAGGTACTCATTCCTGGACTAATTTATGCTCTTGTGATCCTAAATTCCAACATCATCCTTCCCACCCCCATTTATTATAAATATCACATATTCTCATTTAAGACGGGTCGATCGTCCCGTCTTAAATGAGAATTGTTGTATAAATATATACTACTAAACCTTCTCCGTTTTAAAATTATCTTCCTAATTGTGAAAAGCGTGAAAAATCAATTTATATAATTGAATAATGAAAAGTAGATTTACATGGGTTAAAAGTTTAAATTAAAACTAATACTCCTAGTTGTTAGTATTGAAAAAGGAAAATAGGAGAAATATTTTGGGATGAATGAAATTGGATAGTAATAAGAAGATTATTTTTGAATGAAATATGTTATTACTAGTATATTTAATAATTTACATTGCTTCATCTATTACTTTTGTTAATTACTTTTAAAGGAGGTGCTAGGAGAATAAGAAATTATGGTATACGTTAATGTACAAGACAATTTTTAGGAGGTCATGTTCTTTTTTTTTGGACAGAAGTAAAGGATATCGTTTTACATTTTCATGGCTCTAGCCGCCAGCGCATGAGTCATTTTATTACAAGATCTTGGAACAAAACAAATATAAAGACGGTGAAAAGCCAAACTAATAGAATCAATATCTTCAATAATGTTCCTGTTTCTGAAATCCGTCTTTGAAACCTTCAGAATTTGTGAAACTGCCCTTAAACAGTCAGAATAGATGATCACGTGGAGGAAACCACAAGAGATAGCCCATCTCAGCCCCTCTTTGATAGCCAGAATTTCCGCCTGTTCCGAGGATTGAGAGAACAATTGACTTCTGAAGGTAGAAATATGAGATCCATCAAACTTTTTAAGGAACCATCCAAATCCAGAGGATAAGGAAGGATTCCAAGCCGCATCAACAAAAAGCCTATCAGGTTGGCAAGCATAAGGCATCCCAATAAGGTTATTAATAACCCCACTTTTAATTTTAGTCTCCTCCAAATCAGAGTTTTGGAGATAGAGACGCTCCATACTAGTCAAAGCCTTCTTTTGGGCAGAACTACCCAAAGCTGTAGCGAGTAAGTTTTCATAAAAGAAAATAGCGTTGTCCATACCCAAGGAATTCCAAAACAAGGCATTATTCCGAGTAATCCAAATAGACTAGAGAGTAGATAAAAAGGACACATTTTGAATTCCTTATCTTCACATTTTGACAGGAAGCGAATCCAGTTAACAATCCACTTTCGAATATCTAAACAACCATCCAACTCCGGTCTAATACCAATTTTACTACCCGCCCACATTCTTCTAGCAAAGTGGAAGTCTCTAAAGATATGATCAGACGATTCAATGGTTTGCTCGTTACAAAAAATACAGCGCCTATGATAGTCAACACCTCTCTTCTCAAATTCACTGCCTACCGCCAGAGAATTGGTAATAATTCTCCAGATGAGAATAGTCCAAGATTTTGGTCCCGGTTAAATCCATAAATGTCTTTTAATGAACAGACTGATATCCATCGAGATTTTGGATTTATGCCAAACCAAATCCATTATTTTAAAATAGTCACTTCTTACCGTATAATCACCATGAGAAGTCAAACTCCAGTAAGCAACATCCCCATTATTAGTTCGGCTAAGAGGAATAACAAGAATTTTATTGACCGATGAAGGACTGAAGAAAGCAGAGATCATAGTTGAATTCCAACAGAGACCAGGGTTTATTAAATTTTTAATCTTCAACTCGGAAATAAAATGAGAACCATCGAGAAGACAAGGATGAGCCGACGATGGGTAATCTCCATCAATTCATTTAAAATTCCATACATTTAACTCTGAAAAGGGACCCACTTGCCATACAACATTTTATCTTCAAATGTTTCTAATCCTCACAAAATACCTTTGCCTATCCAAATTAAATTTTTTGGAGCATTCCACTTACTGGGGGAATCATTATTAGCATTACCAGTTTATAAGTGTCCAAATTATATTTGATTCCAAAAGTACGACTAATAAGAGAAGACGATGATTGAAGGATGTTCCATCCAGTTTTAGCAAGAAGTGCCTTATTAAAACTCGAGGCATTACGAATACCAAGACCACCCATACCTTTAGGTTGACTAAGGAATAACTTACTACACCAGCTGATACCCTGAGATTTCTTCAACCCCTTCCACCAAAAATGTGACAAAAGAGAATCAATTTTTGAAGCCACACTTACCGGTAATTTGAAAACCGAGAGAATAAAAGTCGAGAGAGAAGAAAGGATGGACGAAATCAAAGTGAGTCTACCAGCTTGAGAGAGAAGTATTCCATTCCATGACGATATTCTCTTAGAAATGTTATCTATAATATATCTAAAAATATTCTTTCTAGATTTACTCTATCAATTCCAATATCTGTCGGAGCTCTCAAATACATTCCCATCGATGAAGAACCATTAACATCGAAAATCTCATAGAAATCTCTAGAAAAGGATAAGGTTGCATTAAGACTAACCAGGACGGCAGATTTATTCTTGTTAATCACCTGTCCTGAAGCCTTGCAGTATTGATCAATTATTTTATTCAAGGCCTAGCAGGAATTAGAATCTCCTTCAATGAAAAAAATAGAATCATCTGCAAATAGGAGATGTGAGATAGCTTCCGACCTTCTTGACATCTTAATTCCCTTAAAAAGACCATTTACTTCAGCACAGACGATATGCAGGGATATAATTTCTGTACAAATTACAAAAATATAAGGAGATAAGGGGTCCCTTTGCCTCAAGCCACCCTTAGGAGTAATCCGCTTAGAAGGAGTCCCATTCAGAAGAATCTAGTACGAAACAGACGTGATGCATTTCATAATAAGAGAAATAAAATTCGGAGGAAATCCTAATTTAGTGAGGGAGCCCCGAATAAAATTCCAATCCATTCGATCATAGGCCTTACTCATATCATCCTTAAAAGCCATTTTTTGCCCTTTCTTTTTCCAGAACTTGTAATTGAATGGAATAATTCATTTGCAATCAGGATATTATCCGTGATAATTCTTCCAGGAATGAAAGCATTCTGAAAATCTCCAACAACCTTCCCAATGATCTTTTTCATCCTATTAGTAATGCACTTTGTTATTATTTTCATAATGTTATTGCATAGACTAATAGGTCTAAAATATGGGGAAGAGGTTTTAGGGATTAGAGTAATGAAGGTTCTATTCAACTCCTTCAGAATGTAATTGCCATTAAGGATACCTAGGACAACTGAAGTGGCGTCATTCTTAATAAAGTGCCAACATCTTTGATAAAAAAATAGCAGGAATACCATCAGGTCCTGGAGATTTAAGAGGCCCGAGTTGGAAAACAGCAGTGCGAACCTCTTTAGAAGTAAAAGGTTTATTTAAATAATAAATATCATCCTGGTCAAGCTTTGATGAGATTTTACTAAAAGTAGAATACTCTTCACTCATAAATCCTCAAAAGGCAAATTATCCGCATTTGATTGAAACAGATGAGCATAGTGATTGTCAAATGTTTCTCTTATAATCTCTTCATCAAAGGACCACTAACCCTGATCCATGAGAAGTCCCTTAATGAAATTTCGTCCAGATCTACCCTTGACGTGGTTAAAACAATATTTTGAACACGAGTCACCATCATTGATCCATCTAATTTTAGCACGTTGTTTCCAATAAATTCCGATAGACACTGCAAATTCTCTAACCTTTGAGTCCACTGAAAGGAAGTAAGAAATGTCACCATTGTTAATGCCTAAATCCATCCCTTTTCCCGATTCCTTATCAAAGTCAGTTCATTTACATTACCATTCCGATTTCTTGGATAAAGTCCATCTTTTAATACCAAAACGAGCTCTTGATAATTTTCGAACTAAACAAAATGCAGAGGAGCCATGAACATGTAATTTCCAATCCGTTTGGATTTGAAGTAAGCATTCTTGAAATTCCAAACTCTATGCTTCAAGTTTATACGGTCTTCCTTTTTTAGACGATAATAAATAAGAATAAAAAAGTATAGGAGCATGGTCAGAGATCTGAATAGGTAAATGGAGAACACCCGAATTAGGAAATTAATTGTTCCAATCCCACAAACCAAGAGCCTTGTCCAATCTTTCAAAAATTAAGTCTTCTGAATTCCTTTTGTTGCACCATGTGAATTTAGGTCCTTTAAAATGAATATCCATAAGGTTATGAGATAATTTCCAGTTCCTAAAGCACTCAATACCCCGTATAGATCGAGTAGAGCCTCCAAGCTTGTCTTCTTGATATCCACTTGATTGAAGTCACCCATTAAAAGATATGGTTTTGTAAAGGAATCAAACCATATACTTAACGATTCCAGATAGGTTCCCGCTTGTGCCAAACAGATTCACCATAAATAAGACAAAGATACCAAGAAACTTCCTTGCATTGCATAACTTCCACAATAAAGAGATTTTGACAGACCCATAATAAACGATACATCTCCGGACTTCTAAAACCAAACTAAAGGCCTATTGCATCTACCCCAAAACTACAAGGGAAGGAATTTCTAAAAATAAAGTCAACCGACGAAGAACTACATTTAGTTTCAATAAGAAATAAGAACTGGAAATAACTATATGACAATATCGCTCTTATTTTCGGAATAGTAGGGGCGAGCGGATTATTAAGACCCCTACAATTCCAAGAGAGACCCTTCATGAAAGGCGAGGGGATTAAGAATGATCAATCCCCGCAACACCGTCCGCTTCATATTCTTCAGAACTAGAAATAACCATTTCAAAATCATTGATCCCAATATGAAACCCACTCTTCTTACCAAATGAAGAAGCAATAGGCGACACTTGTAAGCTTGCTGCTCTCTTTGAAATGGAGGAGGCACTGTCAAAATCTTCATCATAACTGTACAACTCAGTTTTCAGAACTCAAATGCATCCAGGAGGAGAAAAAGTCTTCCTCTTTAAACCCCCCCCCCCCCTCCGGGGAATTCCTAATAACATCAGACACCACCCGAAGGCTCTTCTCATCACCACTTACTTCACGAAGGTGGTTAATACATTTACCCTTACCAAAGCCTCCACTCTCTTCGGCAACATTCTCTCTCTGCATTAGGGAGACAGAGGAAAACTACATAATAGAGTCACTTGATTTAAGAACTCACTGACAAGCCTCACTCTCTTCCCCTTTATCATTCAGCAAACCTGGAGGAACAGAAGTTAAAGGGGTACATAGAATATTTCTGCAAACAGAAGGGCTGACACTACTCCTATAAGGAGGGAGACAAGGTTCGGAAGCACCTGTAATAATATTAACACTGATTCTAGGAGGATAATCATTGATACTTATATTATTCCCGTCCACACCATCACCAACAGACTCACCAGCATCACCAGTGAGAGGACTCAAGTCCTCCATAGCATCAAGGAAAGAAGAATTCTTTGAAGGAGAAGAATTCATCAAAGAAGAGCCTGATGAATCATCAGAAATGTCTGTATCAGCAGTAGCAGATGAATCAATGGAAATATCAGACCCAAGAGAAAGATTCAGACCAGTAGAGATTAAACCATCTTCATTCATTGCAGGAGATTGGTTGGACTCGTTGAAAGAAACAGAATCATTATTATCAGAAGAAACAACCTCATTAACATTAAATGCAGGAACATTGATATCACCATCAACATGAATAGCCTGATCAAGGTCCACAGTAAAATCCAGATCCACAATAGGATCCATTTCTTCCATATGTTCAGGAGTACTCACAGGTTCATGATAAGCAAATGGTAGATTAGTAGGTGCTTCAAAAAACTGGCCATACCCTCGACCTTCATTATCCAGATCAATAATATGATTTCTCATTTTCTTGATTCTACTCTAGCCATAATAGAAGCAAGAATGAAGGCCTCCTGATTAAACTCATATTCTCTCTTTACATGACCAGAATGACCCTCATAAGCATCTCCAAAGACCCAATCCTCATTCTGATCATTAGAGAAGACATGATCTTCATCTTCATTACCCCTTCCATCCTCTTCGGTAGGAGCATTAGAATTCCCAGCCTCCCCATGAAAGTCATTAGCCACAGGAGTAGGGGGGCCACGAATAAGTTATCACCAACCACAGCAGGTCCATGAATAGTAAAACCATTACCAGTATAAGCAATAATTTCCTGCCCATTGACATCATAAATAAGAAAATCCCCATGATCAGTACCATTACCATTAACCATATCCCCCCCCCCCCCCCACCTCATGAAATCCATTGGAATCTTCAACATTGATAAAGCCCGGATTTGACCCATTCATTATACCATTTACTTCAGCCTCCATAGGATGAATATCCCCATGACCATGATAATTTCCATTCTCTAAACCTTCCATGGTATTTAAAGAATTATTATTATTCTCTTCATTAGCCATACCTTCTCCCAAAACCCCAACGTGATCATTCTCATTCATGAAGTTAGCATGGGTCTCCATCATGACATTGTCTCCACTTTCATTATCATATATCACAGGACAAGTGAAAGGAAGCGCATTAATGGCAAACTCCATACCTGGATAAATACGACCACCGTGAACGAGCCCAAGATCAAAGTCAATGACCCTTTGAATAAGATAATCAGCCAGGGCAGAGGCACCAGCTTGACACCCCAACTAACTCTGGAAGTGGCATATCTAGTAGTAGATAGAAGCGCCCTTATATCAAGATTGAACATAGTATAATTATAACGATTTTGGAAAATAACAAAACCTCGATCATTTGTCCTTTCAAGAGTGTTGTTGATATTAGAAAAAACACACGCATTGCTGTCAGAACAGAGGGAGACTTTGTGACCAATTTTCCCACAACGAACACAATACTTGAACTTCTCTTCATACTTAAACTGTATCCATAGAAGCTTATTACCACCACAGAGTAAATAGAAACCAAGGATTAGAGGTTCATTGAGCATAATATTAACTCTAATCCTTAAGTAATCATGATCAGGGACAACACCAAACTCTTCTACTGAGAAGTCCCCACCAAACAGCTGACCAACAATATTAGCTATATTTGTATTCAGGTATTCAAAAAGGAGTCCACATATTCGAACCCATAATTTAGCTGACGGAAATCTATCAGTTCGAGGAATCATACCAGGCATCCATTTTTGGAGCACCATAAGGGCACCATCCAGAACAATAACATTTCGATTAAGCAGATCATGAAGGTCTTGAGGACTTTCAAAGTGAATAGCATAAATATCTCCCACTCTATAAACTGAAGTACGACCTCTAGTCACCCAGTTGTCTTCAATCATTCTGTTAACGTTGTAGGCTCTAAAAAGCCTATAATCAACCAGAAATCCCAATAAGCATTTACTCCAAAAGCTGAAGGAATTCCCCATGTGGTCTGGATTATTGGAGACAATTTCTCCAGCTCTAGGGTATCTCCATTCATTAAATAACTGTGGGTTAGCTTCACTCGCACTCTGAAAATTAATACCATTATGAATATTCTCATGCTCCGCATTAAAGCTTTCTGAAAAATAATAATAGCGAAGATCCATAGTAAATGACAGTTAATATAGAATAAACTTAATAAGGTAATGAAATGATAAATGATTGCAGGGAAGAGATGCAGAATAGGAACAAGGCAATAAATCCTTTTATAGAGCAAATAACCGTGAACCTCAAGGACCTGTAAAACCAACAATGCAGAGAAGGTAATAGTAATAATAATGAAATCTAGAGAGATATTGGTTCTTCTAATTATTGTCGAATGAGGATAATTCTTTCAGTAATGATTAGAAATAACTCCATACGCAAAACCATAAACAAGCCAATAAATAACCGATTAGGGATTGATTAGCCTAATAACTAGACACAATTGAAGAAAAACTTCAGAAACTGCAGAAATTCCCAAAACCAAGACTGCCTTGAGCCCCAAGGTAAAAACAGATTGGATAGAAAAAGAGCTAAGTAGACACCACCCTATATGATCATAATTATCTGCTAAGAATCCAAAGAAGCATAAGAAAATATATGAGCAGATATAAGAGAAAAATAAACTGAGGGAGATCAATTGGATTCTTGATCAGCAAGAAGAGCTGATGAGACTTGTTTGAGAAGGTGAGCCCCAAGGTAAAAACAGATTGGATAGAAAAAGAGCTAAGTAGACACCACCCTATATGATCATAATTATCTGCTAAGAATCCAAAGAAGCATAAGAAAATATATGAGCAGATATAAGAGAAAAATAAACTGAGGGAGATCAATTGGATACTTGATCAACAAGAAGAGCTGATGAGACTTGTTTGAGAAGGCAAAAAAAGCTCTCGAAAGAGAGAAAAACCTTCTCTGTAGATTCTAGAGAGAGAAGTTGTTAGTTGAAACAATTTTTAAGCAATTGGAGGTCATGTTCTTAATGTAAATAAAGACCCGAAATATATAAAGAGACCGTATAATATTTTCCGTACAAAGTGATAATAAATTTCTTTTTCCGTAACTACCGTTAATTAGTCAATAAAATATAATATTTTCTTAAGGAAAATATAAGACTATCTACATAATTTCAAAACAATTTTGGTAAGATAAAAGTTAAGCTTTAACTTGAACACAAGTGTCTTTGATAAGAAGTTTAAAATTTTATTTTACATCAAGTATGGGTTAAAGCATTCTTTAATAATAGCATCAGTACACGGTTTAGTTATATGTAATTTCTTGTTTATTTATTTTAATTAGAAATTTATAGTTCATAACGAGTTTAGTGAAATGATATGATTTGATAAAAAAATTAATTTTAATAAAAAGATAAAATTTTAATGAAATAAAGACATGTGTTGATCAGTGGGCCATGTACACAGCCTGACGAGCTACCGTGAGAGACCGCTCTCGACCTAGGGTTTGGGCCGAGGTGTTACAAGTGTCGCCTTCGGCTGAGTATTATGAGTCACATGGGTTTGGCTGACATTTGTATTTGTTTTCCCCTTTTCGAGTCTTTATCCTATTCACACTAGAGGGTGAGATACAAGCCACCTAGTGTCAATATGATTGCCGAGAGTGGCCTTGCTTAATCTTGATTATGATCTTTACTCTTCTTTCTATTTTTACTCACATATTCATATATGTTGGGTCATTTATTATGTTATTGCGATGTTGGTATGTATGATCACATGATGTATTTAACTACTATTTGTTCTTATGTTATAAAATTTAATTGATTTGCTTAGGTTGGAATATGTTGATTGTGTTGTT
>JAIUZE010000860.1:0-28320 GCA_022085475.1 Heliosperma pusillum | reverse complement strand
AATTTTGACGGATTTTGGTTCGAATTTGAGAAGTTTTCGAAGGTTTTTGTGTTTTGGAATAATGAAAATAATTCCGTCTGTCGCGCTTTTACTCAGCCAGGGACGAGCTTGGGAATGACGCGGCAACAGCTACGCATCTTGCAAAGGTCGCAGCTCTTGCTGCGGCTATTCCCCAACGCTCTTTCACTTTAATTCAAAAGTTCGTTACGAGTTTGTTATTTGTGGGCCAAACTCTTGTGCGCCTCTTCTCCGACATTTTATTTCATAAGCTTGGTTCCTTTTCAAGATCTACGCCTTGACAGGCTTCAAAACCATCACATGATGTTATTATCTCAATAGGACCCACCTTTCAGACATACAATCCGTGGGCCCATTCTTTTTTATTATCAGAATTTCGCTCGCCACAACTGAGCAGATTCCCCATAATGATTCGGTCGTGACAAAGTCTTTCGTAGATCAAGTTTCGCAAATTCCTTTCAATATTATGTTTCCCCAACTAGAGTTTCCCTAAGGACCGAGACATGCAGATTCTCACATATGACGACTGGCGAGCCTCATTACGCACCTCGTTCAAACGGCTAGCGAGCCTCACGACACAACCCCATTCAACGGCTGGCGAGCCTCACAGCGCACCTCATTCCTCATAAGAAGACGCCTCAGGTATGACTTCTTCTTATGGCTAGCGAGCTTTTATACGTAGTCTAAAAGACTTTAAACAACCCTCCCCGATGGTCGACAGACTTTAAGATGTTCCCGACGACAATTCCTTGGTTCAGACTCCTTGAACCACCTCGCGTCGCTATTGTCGCCGGGTTGTAATCTTCGATTAACCTGATGGCTTTACTACGACTTTTGCCTTGTCCAAGACTCGGTCAACGTAGGGGCTCTGTAGATACCTCAATTCTACACCTTCCGCCAACCATCCAGTGATGATTGGGCCGCATGTTTGGTACGTGGAACAATTTATAACAATTCGTAAGTTTATCGTCAAGTGATAGCTCAAACACTTGTGTCTACCCCTTGGTCGTCATCTGAGCACCGGTACGGTAATTTTAACAGTAATTAGAATTTATTTGGAGTCCGGGTCGAAAATCGCTTCATTTTCTAGAAACCGTATTAAAAAACCAATTCGGAACGCGCGGAATATTCTGGATATTTTATTAATATTTCAAATTCTATCCTTTTAAATAAAATATTATCTCGTATCTTTTTAAAAAGAAAGTATAGATCTACCACAATTCCGTGATAGAAACTTGGAAATCTTCCTTCCGCAAAAGGAAACCTCTGGGGAAATAACACAGCATGTGCTGCGCCTCTTCGAAGGATCGCAGTTCCTGCTGTGCCTCTTCCCTGGCATGTGTTCTCTGTTTTCAGAATATTGTCGAGATAAGTTTGTGTTGTTCCCAAACTCTTCGTATTTTCGGCTATTAAAGGAGAGCTTCGTTCTCACTTTTTAGCCATGCGAGTGTTTCACCCCTTCTCTTCTCTCTTTGCATTCTAGACCTTGCTCTAAGCTATCGACATCTACGTGCTTGATCAATCGACCACGTAAGCTCAAATTCTTCTGGATACCCATCACGTTATTGTATTGGCCGGCCAATCTGACCACTACGCAATCAATCAATCAATCAATCAATTTAACCAATCAATTTTAGTCCTTTAGCAAGGCCACTTTCTGCATACATTCGAGTCGAGTTATCGCTAAAACTTGAACTTAGTTAATCGCGTTTCATCAACATGTAAGTCCGAGGGTGTAAATCCCGTCTTTTTATTTTGTATTATTTATTTATTCATTTAATGTAAGATTCACGTCATAAATAGATTCAAAACCCGATTTCAAAACAAAACCCTTTTCATAAAACCTTTTAGTAGTGATCAGACGTCGAGAAGAAACGCAGAAGCATCTGCGCCTCTTCGAAGAGTCACAACATATGATGCGCCTCTTCTAGAGGCTACCTGCTCCTGCTCTTCTTCTTCATCCTCTGGTTTCTCGTCTTTATTTTCCTTTTCTTATTTTCCCTTTTCTTCGTATATAAATCATACTTGATCTTTTATAAATAGCTTTGTTCTTAGCTTAGATCCCTAATCACTCAATATTAGTCTTTGAGTCAAAATTGGGTTTTAGAGATTCGATTCGTTTATATCAAGTCTGTAGATTCCTTGTTGATACAAATTGTAGTAATTAATATGTTAAACCACTTCTATTCGAGTCATAGGTCAATAATTCATTGTAAATATATAAAACAACACTAACTGCTCGCGATTCTGACTTCACAGTTAGAATTCAACTCAAGAACACATGCAACAAGTGATGCGCCTCTTCTAGAGGACGCAGCTGTTTCTGCGCCTGTTCTGGGTTGACTTATGTCCCTAAACTTCTGTTTTTGCCTGACGTAGCTTTAATTATGTAATTAAATAATTATTAGTCGTCATATCGCTCCTAATATGTCTTTTAGTTTTCAAACCTTTTCCTTTTTTTCAAACCTCCGTTTTGAATATATTTCTGATGTAGATCCTTTGTAATTCGTTGTAATCTTGTTTAATCATTATAATTGTATGATTTCTTTGCCTTTCATATGTAATTCATCCTAAATTCCCAATTTCGACATAATTGAGTACTAGTTACATGTTCACCGACATAGTCTAATTCACATGCTAGGATTAAAACGTTGAATGTTGCATTGCATGCATGTAATCGATAACATATCAAATACGAACGATTTTGTTAATCATTTGTAGAGGCCGCTATCGAAGAGGGCGGGATTAGGTCTTCGATTAAGGAGCTTCATAATGCGTACCCTCACCCCTTACTCCTGATCTATGTGAACATCCATGTTCATTGGCATCCACAAGAGTCATTCTAGACATAGAATGCTAAGGGTAACGAGTTCTTAGTGTTCATGTCATTACTTTGTGTCTTGATATGGCATAAAGTATTCGAACGGTTCCAATTTTACATAAAAATTGGTGGCGACTCCACAAATGCGTATTTTTACGCTTGTGCTCGTTCCTTCTGGGGTTCTGCCGTGTTCCGCATCTTTCTTTCCACCACCACCTCCACCTTTACCCTTTTTCCATTTACCTTTATTTCCGCCTCCCTTACCAGACCGACCAGAAGTAGTATTCGAACCCGTGCCCCCCGTTATCCCGTCTTGGGAATTCGCAGCGAAGGGTGAATGCTGCGTTAAACTACCATCGTGAGCTTGAAGAGCTCTCTGACGATGATCATATTGAAGGAGACGTAACTTAAAATCGGTAAAGGAAAGAGGACCAATGTTGGTGAGGGTCGCGACAAAGGTGTCATAGTCGGAACCAATACCAAGCGTCACATATTCAATTAAATCTTGAATGGAAAATAGGCAATTAATGCCATTCAACGAATCCAAAATAATTTTGACATCCCGAAGGAGAGCATCCATAGTTTGCGATTCAGTTATATTGAGGTGAGTCAACATACGCTTTAATTCAAGAGCATGAGCAACACTCATATTTTGAAAACTTTGTTGTACACAATCCCAAACTTTGCGAGCATGATTTAAATCAGTGACTTCTAATAGAAATTCTCTAGACAAAGAAGAAAATAGCCATGAACGAACCAACTGATCAATACGAATCCAAAGAAGATAGTTCGGATTAACCTGACGATAACCCATATTATCAATAATATACCTAGCAGGAGCCGGTACAAAACCATCAACAAAACCACTTAATTGTTGAGAAAACAACAGCGCTGTAAATTGAGTACGCCAAGATGAATAATCCTCAGGTGTGCTTAATTTGATAGTTACATGATTTTGAACATTAATCATATCAGGAAAAGGAGGCATACCATAAGGCGGAGAGCCAAGGACCGAATTGTACCCGCCCAAATTAATGTCGACTGAAGGGCTCGGCTGGACATTAGATGCAGATGGTATATACACTTGTTGTGAAACTCTAGAGCCGAAACCAGGGAAAGTAGACGAGAATGAAAGGGATGAAACATCAGGCACAGTAGGTAGCGATGTCCACTGTGTGTGAGACGGATTCAGCGGTGGTGTCAGGAAGACAAAGGCAGAGGACGCACCTACAGACGATAAACCATGAACAATCCTCGGTGGCAGTGTACGAGACGCGGAATTAGGCGAGTCGAATGACAGGTGAGCTGTTCGAGCAGATAGGTTCCGAGACGGCGTGTTTGCTGTGACAGAGGACGTCGGGGGAACCGTTGAGATGGCGACGCCACCGTTGGTTGCCGTGAGAGAGGTTGTCATCGTGATGCTTGGTGATGGGTTCATGATAATTGTGATTGAATTGATTGACTTGATTAAATTGATAATTTAGGTTTAATTGTTGAGAGTTTTGGCAGGGAAAAGGAACGAAGTAAAAAAAAAAGGAATTAGGCCAAGGATCTAAGGTACTTGATACCATATGAAAGTAATTGTTCGGCTTACCCAATCGGGTGCCTCCTTACGGATATTTATATACAGTACAATTACCAAACTACCCTTATACATTATTAGTTAGGTCAGTTGAACTCGAGATAAATTCTCTTAAACAAAAGATGAATGTTGTTCGAAATGACCATTTGTCACAACTCACAAGTGATGAACACTAAATGACTAACTAAAATATAAAATCATATCTTTATTCTTCAATCAAGCATATTTCAATCCTACTATTTCGAGCACATTTCAATCATATTGTTATATTAATATAAAATTATTGTCTAAACTGTTGTGAAATAAAACGAAGACGGAAGGTAGAGAGATATTAAGAGGAACAAAATTGGTCTTATTCTATTAGAGAGGATATAGAATAGATTGGAGTTTTCATAAAACACTAGACTATGTAATCGTCTAAAAGATGAACCATTTATAATACTACATAATAATATTTCACAAATTCTCATTTAAAATGGACATTATCCGTCTTAAGCTTAAAAAATGCCAATATTGTTATCACTATTAACCCCAATATTTAACTCGTTATAAAATTTAAAACGAATAGTCAATCGTAAGCAAGAGTTACTAATAATATTTACTGACATAAATAACTACAACATTTTCTACGTAGGTTAACGACTAGCACAAATAGTACAACTGTCTCTCCTTTTTGTTCATTTCTACTTTTCTTTTAAGAATATTCAATCTTTCGTTTTATATTTAAAAAAAATTAGTTTTATAATCAAAAGGGAGGTTGCATAAATGATATTCGCTTCGTTTCACTTTTGTTGTCCAATTTTTTTAATTTTATATTTCAAATTAATTGTCCTATTTTTAAATATAGTCAATGAAAATAGTGAACTAACTATTATACACCTCGTTAAAAGTTATCACTTCCCATTTTGCTTATATCTTGTTGTTAGGTTGAGGGTAATGATAACGCCACTACCATTTTTTTAATGTTATTCAAATTGTGAAAGGGTGAATAGTAAGATACCCATCTAAATGGCTTGTAAGTGAGTGACATTAACAAAAATGGTAGTTGCGTTTTCATTGCCCTAGTTAAGAGGTAGTTGTAATACTCGGTATTTTTATGGATCACTTGGTTGGGCAAGCAGTCGAGTAAGTGTAGTCGGTCGAGTGAGTTTGAGTACTTGACCGAGTGGGCCTGATTTCGACAAGTTTTCAACGCTTTAATTTTGTTTAAGAAGAAAGGGTTATATCTATATCGTTAATCAGTTGTAAGTGTCATTTTAACTCTAATATCTCCTAATCACATTTCTCATCCATTCTAATCTCATTCTTCCTCCTAATTACTGTTGAAGAAGATTAAGTGTCTGCTCCAATTCTAATTCCACCATTTGTCCTTTACGCTTTCTAATCGTCGTAAGTTTCTTTTATCATTGTGTTAGTATTGTTTCAACTAAACTCTAGGATTGAAACTTGTTGTGTGTGGGGGGGGGGGGGTTAGGATTGTTAGACGAATTTTTATAGTATATAGTAATTGTTTTATAATCGTACAGTCTAGGTGATGGTTCCATGTATGATTTCTATTGATGTTGTTTTATGGTGCTTGGATTTGCTAAACGTAGGGTTTCCCTACCCTGTTTCATCTAATATGATGATTATTTCTATTGCTGATGATTTTGTTGTATGATTGTTTGTGATTGTTGCTCATTGGAGTTTGGTGGTTTGGTTGTGGAGCAATTTGAGAGATTGACTACATCCCAGGGATTGGCCCCTGTTACGCAAAGAGGATGTGTGTAATACCTGAGGTATTACTCGGTCGAGTAAGGTGCGTACTCGGTCGAGTGGAGATGTTACTCGGTCGAGTGAGCCTAGACTCGATCAAGTATAGAGGTGGTCATTTTTGGGTTCGGGCCAGACATGGGCCGTGGCAAAAAGAATAACTTTACCCAGCGGGCCAAAGTAGACTTATGCCAGCCCACTTAAACAGGCCCAATTGTGTCCCCTACACGCCCTTTACTTGATGTTCGGTTAACCCGCGGGCTAGCAGGCTTCCATTTATTTCCTTAAAAAAATCAAAAATTAATATTAAACCAATTTTTTATTTATTTAAGAATTATAAGTAAAATAATTAATTATAATTTAAGAATACATGTCCAAGCCCACTAAAGAAGCAGTACGACCAATGAATAGCTCTAATCGCGTAGTTGGTTACTCAGCCGAGTGGCCTTAGTTTGGGATTTGGTTTTGCCCTAGGAGATTTTACACGATCGAGTAGTTGGAGTACTCGATGGAGTGGGGGTTACTCGGTCGAGAGGGAATATTACTCGACCGAGTAATTATCGAATCACTGCTCTTGTAATTTTTATTTATGCGTGATTCCTATCTATTATACGAGATTTTTATAGTTACTAATCCTTCATTATTCTTCATTAGTAACATAAAACTCTCATAAATTCTCTAATAACTCCCTAATTAATCCCAAATTACTCTCTAATTATTCCTTAATTTTCTCTTGGATTTGTTCAGGAAATCAATCTTCTATATCTTTCTCTCATCTTTTATAATCCTTGTAATTCATCTTCATCCTTAATCTTATGATTTTATCTAATCATTTTTTAAGTTAGGGTTAAAGTAATTAGTATGATACTGTTAATTAGATTGATTATTAGGTTGAGATTTATGTTAATAGATTGAGATATATTGTTTAGATTAGATTATATTGATTATCTTGACTTAGATACGTGTTAATATTGTAGAATTTAGGGAAAATAGTTAAAGATTATAAAATTGTTGCTGAATATCATATAAATTGGGGAAACGTGAAATAGATTATAGTTTAATGTTTATTAGTATGATATTTGATATGATTTGACCTAAGTTATAATTTGTTGACTTACTAGTGCAAAAATTAAAGAAAATTGGGGGAAATAATTGAATTCAGTAGTATTGAGTTTGGAATTAGTAGTAATTTGTATTATTGTGCTATTATATGTGGTAACATTTTAGAAAATGACTTCTAGCCTTCTTGTGATTGAAATTGATTGTGAATTGCTATTGTGAAAGGTAGGTTAATCCTACTCGATTTATGTTTATGTGCTTGATTGATGCGCGCGGATTATGATATGATTGTGACATGATAACTTTGAGTTTGGGTGATTTATTGTGATTTTGCAATATGGGAGTTTGGAGGTGTTCTAAATATATAGAGCGGTAGCGGGATACCGACTCCATAGATTATGTGGGTCGCTCTTCATGGTCCAGCCACTAGGGCAGAGCACAACCGTATGTCCGATACAATTTTCAAAACCGTATCGGGTATACGATTTTCAAAACACCATTTTTTAGTTCCGGATATGATACGGTTTAAGCGAAAATACAAATTTAGGATACCCGGTTGAACCGGATATACAAAATCCGGAAAACCGGATACGGTTTTGTTGCCTTTCTATTAAATCCAATAAAAAAAGAAGAAACACACCAACTACTGAAGTCAGTAGCGTAATAGTGTAGCACTTCTTTCCTTATTGTCTGCCAAATTGTCAGTTCCAAATATACAAATCTTCAAATTCCAACTTCAAGAAACAAAAAAGAACATATTGACGATTTGGCAAACAACAATCAAATGAAAAATACAAAAATACAAACGAAATATAATCTAAATACAAAAACAATTTAAAGTACAAACGAAACTAAAATCAAACAGATCTTGATAGGCAATTTTTGAGGCTGTTTTAAATTGGGTTGTTTTAAAGAAGAGAAATAGGTGGTTTGAAAGGAGGAGGAATTAGGGATCTGAGTTTTGAAATTAGGGTTAGAGAGTTGGAGAGACAAATTGGGGTTGTTGAAGGAATGGAGAAATTTGTGAAATTCTTGAGTAACTTAGTCTGTGTATTAACATGTGCAATTGTAAATCTGTTAAAGCTTCTTTTTTCCTTTTTTTTCTTTAATAAAAAACTCAAAACCGGGTTAAAACAGTATATACGGTTTCCATTTTTGCTGACCCGAATACGAAACAGTTTTTGAAAAACCGTATCGTATATACGGATATCCGTATCGTATATATAGAAAACCGTATAATAAGAATCGTATACCGTATCCTATCCGTCTTAAAAAACTGTATCGTAAATTTTTGCTCAGCCCTACCAGCAACAGAACAGACAGTGCACGTGATGAAGACCTGGGTCTATGGGTGACCTACTGCGATAAGACCCATTATATCTACGGTATTCTCTGGACGCGGCGGTGTGCTTGTTTATAGTATCGCGATTGGTGATACGGTGTGCTTATGGATGGCATTGTGGTATGCTACTTGATGGCGCCGGATATGTGTGATGATGATATTGTGATTGCATTTCGATTGATTATGTAAATGTAAACTGAATGTTGTTGTTTCTTTTATCTATCGTGACCAACACAATATTTTCGATGTATGGCGAGTAGGTGAGAGCAGGTGATGATGATTTGACTACTTTGGATTCATGGTGATTGTTTTCATGGGTCATGGAAGAGATCGTAGCGTCATCAGTTGTTTTACCTTATTTTTTGAGTATTTGACTTGATTTATACCTTTTATTTCAAAGTCGGTTTTGGCTTTGTAAACCTTAGTTTGAAATTTCATTTTATATTATGCTAAACTTGTTTTGAGACTCAATTTGGTACACTCTACCTTGGGAAACCAAGGCGTAACGCTCCCCCTTGCTTGGGAAGGTCTTTTTTAAGACTCCCGAGTAAGATTGGAAGTTAAAAAGTGGTATCAGAGCGACGATCTTGGAACCTAAACCAATGAATTTAATGAACATAGGGTGTCTAATTATGAATCCTGGGTGAGTTGATTGGAGCCAGTTTACTAAAATTGGGGAGATGTCCCAAATGGCACTACGCTCCTCTTATTCTCTAACTGCTCTCTTAGCGTGGGTAAATTTAGGATAAGGAACGATATTGTGTGTTGCTTGTGCTTATGTGATGAACATGTTGGATGAAATATGCTATTGTTTTTGTGATGTCGCAAGTGAAATTATGAGAACATATGGTAATCTTGCTTATTGAGTGGTTATGGAGTCAATATATGAATACTTAGAAGGATTACATATGTTAGATTTGGGGTGTAATGGATTTGGATGATGTCTGATATGATTTTTTTATAAATTTACTCGATGTTTTGGGCATCAGGTGCTTACTGAAGCGAGTATAAGGGGTACTCGATCGAGTGACCTGTGTTACGACCGAGTGGTGAACTTGATCAATTTCTGAAAATCCCCGGTCGAAACTACTCGAACGCGTACGGATGTGGGTCAGCCGAATAGGGTGTGCTCGACCGAATAGAAGTTTGAACTCGGGCGAGTAGAAATTCTTGCTTGACCGAGTAAGATCGGTAGTCGACCGAGTTGGGAGTTACTCGACCGAGTGGAGAACCTACTCGACCGAGTGAGTCTATTTTCCTGTGTTATCGTTTTTCTTTTGGGAGACTTCGTATTGTGATAAGATTGTGTTCACCTATTTGTTTTATATTAAAGATAGTGAAAAAAGCTATTGTTAATCCATATGAAAGTATGGGTGCCTAGGAAATAGGACGTCTCATAGAGAAAAATGTGGCTCTTACGAAGGTGTTGAGTGGAGTTGGAAGGCTTGAAGAGAAGCCCGTTGATGCAACAACGATGAGCTCATTTATTGCTCGTCGTCGAACGACCAAGTATGAAAGCTTAGGGGCTCCCAAGATCCTTGATGAGTGGACGAGAATGATGGAAACTATCCTCGGCGTAACCCAATGCATGTTCTTGATGAGTCAATCAAGCGACATTCTATCTTAGTGAGAAAGCGGGGGTTTGGTTGCATTCGAACCAAGACCAAATGCGAGAGTTCTATGAGGAGGCAACCTAAGAAGGCTATATTTAATGGGCGAAATTAAAAGCTGATCTCAAGGATGCGTTTATCCCCGAGCATATTCAGAGCCGGGTAAGGGTCGAGTTCGATAGCTTTAGGATGACGGATGGCAAGACGATCATTGTGTAATATACAAAATTTATGGTGTTGGCCAACTACGTTGGGGATCTTCATATTGTGATACGCGGGTTCGCGATTCTTTCCAAGCCGTGGTGCGCGCGGGAACCACAGATGGAGAAACAAGGGACAAGCGTAGAAATACGAATTTGTGGAGTCGCCACCAAATTTTGTGGGAAGTTCGAACCGTTCGAATACTTCATGTCATGTCAAGACACAAAGTGAAGACATGACCACTAAGAACTCGTTACCCTTAGCATTCTATGTCTAGAATGACTCTCGTGGATGCCAATGAACACGGATGTTCACAGAGATCTGGAGTAAGGGGTGTGAGGGTAGGTATTAGGAAGTTCTGTAATCGAACACCTAATCTCGCCCTCCTCGATAGCGGCCTCTACTAATGATTAGGCAAACTCTTTTGTACTTGATATGTAGTTGGTTATATGCATGATATGCAATTTCCACATTTTAATCCTAACATGTGAGCTTAGACTATGTCGGTGAACATGTAGTTTAGCAATCAATTGAATCGAAATAAGAATTTAGAATTAATTGCATGTGAAAGACAAATAAGTCATACAATACAATGATTAAATAAAACTATGAAAGAATTACAACTGATTACAACGGAGTCTGGGATCTATGTCGGAAATATGCCCAAAAGGAAAGATTTGAAGAAAAGGAATAATAAAAGACTAAACGAACAAATTAACAGCGATATTATAATTAATAGTTGATTAATTATACCATCAAAGCTACGTCGGAGCGAATCAGGAAGTCTAGAGATAGAATGCAACCCACAACAGGCGCAGCGTGTGATGCGTCCTCTGGAAGAGGCGCAGCACTCTGTGCGTCTATTCTTAAGTTGGGTTCTGGCTGTGAAGCCAGAATCGCAATCAGTTAGTATTCGTTTGTGTATTTACGGTTTATTAATGATTTACAAGTCGAATTGAAGTGATTTAATTAAATTTATTACACTAATTTATGTCAAAGACGAATCTATAGACTAGATATGATCTAGAAGATGACAAAAACCCACTAATATTGATAATTGTGGATCTAAGTCAAGACAAACTATCTAAACATGAAATTAGATTAAAAAGCCAATTTATAAGAACTAATAAAAAAAACTAATAAAGGTTTTGAAAAGGTTTGAGCATAAATCCGACATGAATCTTACATGATACAAGATGAAATAAAATACAAATGCGGGATTATAACACCCTCTGACTTACATGTTGACGAAAGGAGATTAACTAAGTTGCGTTTTAGCGATAACTCGACTCGAATGTAAATAAAGTGCCCTCGTAAGAGGATCGAAAAGATTAGTTAAATTCGTTAAGTGTAGTGGTCAAATTGGTAGGTCTTTGCAAAACGTGACAGGAACCCAGAAGGACCTGAGTTTACGTGGTTGATTGATCAAGCACGTAGATGTGAATAGCTTAGAGCAAGGTCTAGAATTCAAAGAGAGAGAAGAGAAGGGTAGGAACACTCGCGTGCCTTGAAACTGAGCACGAACCTCTCCTTTTATAAGGAGAAATCCGACGATTTTGGAATGACTCGAACACGGAAAGAAATCTATAAAATATTCCGGAAACAGGAAAAATGAGCTGGGGAAGAGGCGCAGCAGGCACTGTGACTCTTGGAAGAGGCGCAGCGCCCGCTGCGTCATTTCCCAACCAGTATCCTACTTTGATTTCCGCATTTCCTTTATGGAATTGCGGTAGATTTCGAATTCTTTCTAAATAAAATACGGATATATTTTATCAAGAAAAATAAGTTTTGAAATATTAAAATATCAGGAATATTCTCGAGCGTTCAGCCTCGGTTTAAAAAGACGGTTTATAGAAAATGATGCGGTTTTTGACCCGGACTCCAAATAAACTCTAATGACTGTCAAAAATACCGTATCGGCACGTAGATGATGACCAAGGGGTAGACACAAGTGTTTGAGCTATCACTTGACGATAAACTTATGAACTGTCATAAGTTGTTTTCGCATACCAAACATGCGGCATAATCATCACTGGGTGGTTGGCGGAAGGTGTAGATTCGAGGTATCTACAGAGCCTCCACTTTGACTGAGGTTTGGACAAGGCAAAAGTCAAAGTATAGCAATCCGGTCAATTGCAGATTACAACCTGGCGACGCGAGGCGGTTCAAGGGGTCTGAACCAAGGACCTGTCGTCGGGAATATTTTAAAGTCTGTCGACTGTCGGGGAGGGTCATTTAAAGTCTGTTAGACTACGTATAAAATCTCGCCAGCCATATGAAGGAGTCATACCTGAACATCTTCATACTTGGACTATGGTTGCGATGTGAGGCTTGCCAGCTGTCTGAAAGGCATACTTTATGAGGCTCGCCATCCGCTGAGGATAAGGCACGTAATGAGGCTCGCCTGCCACTAGGGATGAATATTATACGTGAGAATCGGCTTGTCTCTGTCTTCAAGTGAACTCTCGCTGGGGAAACATAAGTTGGAACTTGATATGTAGAAGATTCTGTCAGGATTGAATGACTCCGAGAATTTGCACTGTTGCGGCGAACAAATATCTTTACGATAAAAGATGGGCCCACGGACTGTCTACCCGGAAAAATGGGACTCTGGTGAGATTATGTGACGGTTTTGAAACCTGCCGAGGCACGGGTCTTGAAAAAGAACCACAAAATAGAAGTCGGAGAAGAGGCGCATAAGACTTGGGCCCACAAGCAATGTAACCAACTTTCAATTTCAGGCAAAGCACTGTTGGGGAAACGACACAGCAAGATCTGCGACCTTTGGAAGAGGCGCAGCTATTGCTGCGTTCCTTCCCGAGCTTTTCCTTGTCTGATACAGACGGAGATAATATCATTCATTCGAAATCACAATAACTCAAACAATTCTCTCAAAACGCAACCAAACTTTCGGAAATCTTGATCAAATCACTCCATAAGCCATAACAAATCGAGGTATGGATTCCAATCTCGCTTTAATCGCTTATATTTAATTGATTTTGATTTTGAAATTAGGGTTTCCTTCCCCAAATAACTCGAAAATTAGGGATTCTTGCTCTATTTGATTTGTATGGTATAAATTGACACTAGAAGTGAACAATTGGCCTTGTTAGCAACATAGCCATGTACTTGTTTTTCATTTTCATCGAATTTTAAACAAATGAGACAGATACTCACTGACTCAAAAACCGCTTCGAACACCCCTTTAGGGTAGCTCATTTTGGATGAAACTTGGTGTTCCGTAACCCTTCTGTAATGGGTAAAAATTTTGTAGCATTAGATTTTCAGTTTGCGACGGTCTCTGCAGGACGCTTTTCTAGGGCATAACCGCTATTATACCGAAATGCTGTCGAATTTTCGACTGAAACCCATAATTAGGCTTTGAATTTAGACTTGAGTTGACCTCTACCCTACGTGTGTAGTCGGGTTTTCGAGAGAATGGTCAAAGATGACCAGAAAACTTCTTTAAAATGACTTGAAACGCCTTAAAATGTGCTTGACATTGTTTGAAACCGCTGAGGATTTGCAAGTGACATTCCTTCTACATCAGGGAAAGTTCCCATGGACATAGACCTTGAGCCTTCTTCTTCCCTTGTGGGAGAAGATATAACATCCAAGTTGGTGCAGGAGACTGGGGCGGTTGAGGATAAGGTTCCGAGGAGGATTACCACGGGACGAGGTGGACACCATTTGGCGGGTGCACCCGAGTGGGCTGAGAAATGAGATGGTAGACATCTCATTTGGGCAGCAGAGAGCCACTTGTCTTACAGGACATCACAAAATGTGCTTGACATTCTAAGAACTTCTTACTAAGGTAGTAGATGGCTCTTTCTTCTTTCCCAACAGTTTGTGCGAGCATAGCCCTCCATGGCTGTTTCTGTGACTGTGAGATATAAACAAAGAGGTTGATCTTGTTGGGGAGGCATCAACACTGGTGGTTTGGCTAATATCTTCTTTATTCTGTCGAATGCTTTTTGGCAATCATCATCCCACATGGTATGATCTGTTTTCTTTAGCTTTTTGAAAATGGGTTCACAAATCATAGTGAGTTTTGATATGAACTGACTCACATACTGAACCTTGCCCAAGAAACCTCTAACTTTCTTTTCTGTTTGGGGTTGCGGCATTTTAATTAAGGCTTTGATCTTGGATGGATCAATTTCTATTCCTCTCTAACTGACGACATGTCCTAAGAATTTCCCTGAAGTTACTCCGAACGCACAATTCTGAGGATAGAGTCTCAAGTTGTATTTGCGCAATCTGAGAAAGAACTTGCGAAGATTGTCGATGTGTCATTTTCTGTCTTTGGATTTGACAATCATATCATCTACGTATACCTCCACCTCTTTATGCATCATGTCATGCAAGAATGTAGTTGCGGTACGTTGGTATGTAGCTCCAGCATTAATTAGTCCAAATGGCATAACTGTGTAGCAGTATGTGCCCCACGGAGTGACGAAAGTTGTTTTATGCATGTCTTCTTTGTTGGATTAAATGTCCTCCACAATAGTGCATTTATATAATAAATCTCATTTGGAATATACGTGGCATGATTAATATATTTTGATACTCCACGTCAGTTGATTAACGTAAATCGATAACGCTCGGCTGACTAGAGTTTAAAGTTATTGTCGTATGACGGCGGTGATCAACTGATCCCTTTAGGTCACACCTATAGGATGAGACCCAAATAGAATACTAATTATTTGTATACGATACAGTTTAATTAGGGCATTATATATATTTGATATGTACGTTTAGTTACGAGGGTTATTTATTGGGAAATTGTGTTAGGAACTCATTCCACTTAAGTTTATTAGTCAATTATACGATAACTGACTGAATAAATTTTACGTCTTATTTTAATACGATTCAATAAGATTTAATTTAGTGATTAATCGTTGATTCATTAAATTAGTTGAGGTAATGCATATATTTTGAGGTAGAGGTAATTAGTTAATTATATTTACAAGGACTTGTAAAATAAATTAACTGGGCATTATGGGATCCATTATATATTGATATAATGGTAAAATATTACTTAAAAGTTAAGTGTATATTGATTATTAATTTGAGTCATATAAGTGTTTTATGATCAAATTAACCCTTAATTATACAAGATAATTAAGCATATGATTATAAGTATTTGTGGGACAAATATCAAAAATCAAAATAGACCACATTTCACTTGTGGAGGCCGGATATAGTGCTAGTGGAGATCAATGATGATTGTTCTCATCTAATCCTACACTCCACCTTATGTTATGACATGTATGACACATGATCATTATCATTATACAATCTCATACACTACCATTATGCATGTGAATAAAATAAGAAGAAAATCACCCATTTTGGGGCTAGAGGGTGGCGGCCAAAAGGCCATTAAATAGAACAAAAGTTGTTCAATTTTTCTACTTCATTCTTATGCTTATTTTCTTCTTCTTTCTAAAACCTCCAACATCTCTCTAAACTCACATGCAAACTAATATTCATGTCATATTACTAGTGTAGTAATACAATAATATTAGTAGTATTAATTCTTACTTATTATCTAGTTAATAATAAGCTAAGATTATTTGGGTTTAATCTTTGGTGCAACAAGAAGGAGACTTTCTACTTTGGAGGTTGTTTTATGCAGGATCATCCACTAATTACATGCTCAAGAACAATAAGAAGGAGTTCTTATTGTGCCCTTATTAACCGAAAAATCCCAATGTAAGGATGTTTTCGTCTTATCTTTTCTTTTATGCTTTTATATTTGCATGCATGATAACTAGATCCTAAATCATTAAGTTAATGTAATTTAATGAATTAATTAGAGGAGTCTAATTAGAGGTCTAGTACTTTCATTATTCGGCCATTTTGATCTGATTATACCCGACATACCCATCCATGAAGGATAACAATGTGTGATCTGCCATATTATCCACCACTATGTCGATATGTAGTAGAGGGAAGTCATCTTTGGAATTTGCTTTGTTTAAGTCTCTGAAGTCATCACAAACCCGGATTCGTCCATCCTTTTTGGGTACGGAGACTACATTAGCCACCTAGTCAGAATACTCGGAAACTTTAATGAATCCGGCTGTGAATTGTTTATCGACCTCTTCCTTGATCTTAAGAGCCCACTCAGTCCTCATCCGACGGAGCTTCTCTTTTACGGGTTTGAAGCCTGGCTTGATTGCAATTCGGTGGTCTCCGATATCATTGTGGGTCCCTGGCAAGTCTTTGTAAGACTAAGCAAAAACGTCTTTGAACTCGTGTAGGAGGTCTACGAAACTGGTCCTCGCAGTCGGATTTAGGGTTGTCCCTATTCTAGGTTCTCAGGGTACTAGTTTGGTCCCTACGTTGATGGGTTCAGTGTTTTCTATGACTGGTGCCCATTTCCCCTCTTGTAGTATTTCTTTGATTATATGGGGAGGTAAGTCGATCAAGTCTGGGTCAAGATTATCCTCATTGTCATCATAAACAGAATTGCATTCAGAAAAACGGATTTATTCATATTAAATTTTAAAAATAACTTAAACAAAGAGGCCATATGTTCAGTAGTCAGAGGCGGTAAAGGAACAGCTGCTGGGACATTCCCCAAACTGTTGTTATTATTAGATGCTAAGCTACGAGAAACAAAGGGATGGGATGACAACAGGAGTGGACTCTCTAGGAACTTCACTAGACTCTGACTCTGACTCCGACTCCGACTCTGACTCGAATTCGTTATCTTCCGGTTCGCCATTGAACATCTCTCCTTACCCAATAGTGACTTTGAAGAGCTTCCCTTGGTTGTTGGTCCATTTGATCGACTTTCTCCATCTTTTCGGCTGGCTTGAGCCAGCGTCGCTGATCAACGATGTAGGGTTGAAATAATCGTCCTGAAGTATCATGGTAATGATCTCATCTTGTGCAACTCTGACGAATCGATCTTCTCCAAACAGAAGGCTAACTGCTTAATCGTCTAAACAAGGAGTCTGACGAGCTTTGACGGTAGGAACCGTTTCTGAGGGAATAAAGTAGCAATCGTGGAAGACCTCGATTCCAGCTAATTGTATTCCTCTATAGTGCCAAGGCTCGGGAGATAAGGTTGCGTCTGGATTCCTTTTCTCTTACGATTTTGAACTTGAGTAAGCATTTCTAAGGTTTCCACTTTTGTGGGTTTGTATCCCAATCCCATTGGTATTTTTCCAGAGTTCCTTTCTTTGTACGGTGCAAGGGTACTCTTCCTCGTTGGGTTTAATGGCATCCGTGGGAAGCATCCCAGGGATTTAATTATGTGGTTGACCACTACCTTAGAGTATGGGTAGAAATATAAAGGTGCCAACTCACTCTCTACAAGATTCACACTCTGAAATCGTCCAAGAATAAGATCTTGAAGAAATCTCATTGTTAGCCATATTTTATTCAACCAGGGGGTGACATGCTTTACAAGGATTTAAAATGGACCTTTTGGTAGTCGGAAATGAAGAAGGAGGTGGCAAAATTTTGGCTCGGTGCTTGACTTATTAAAAGGTGAAGATTGAGCATAGGAGATATCAAGGGAAACTGCAATCGTTGGAGGTGCCGCAGTGAAAATGGGAATTTATATCTATGGATTTTATTGTAGATTTACCAAGGATTTATAGAGGGAATAATATGGTTCGTGTCATTGTTTATCGTTTGACCAAGTCAGGTCATTTTGTACCTTTGAAGGATACTTGGAACAACGTGGAGTTGGCCTTATCGGCGTCATGCATGAATAAATTTAGCCCATCCCATTTGCTACCCCTTCTACCTAACTTTTTCATAAAAGAAGTGTCTCTCAAATTTGTTCAACCTTGTATTGTTAATAGGCCAGGCCAAAGCCTTATTAGACATATCAACAAGATTTACCAATTCATCGTTGATATGAATCAGCGAATTCCAAAACCAAGAGTGAGTAATACTACCATATGCTTGCCAAATATCACCCCCTTTAAGGATATAGTTGTTCACCGAGACAGTCCATAATCCTTGAGCCTTAAACTGTATTTTCCAAAGCCAGTTTACAAACTACACTTTGTTCCTTCAAACCAATACCTCACTCTGTCTTAGGTTTACCCATCCTAGACCATCCAACGAAAACCATTATCATGTACCCATCACCTATACATTTGAAAAAATCCATACATAATTTTGAAAGATTCTTAAAGATACCTTTAGGAAGCAATACACTAAGCCTTAAAAATTCGGAAAGCCAAAGATAACTGACTTAATCAGTTCAGCTTCCCTGCATATCTTAGATAATATTTTGTCCAATTCATTATCTTTTCCCTGATCTTATATGGGAGGGGGAAATAAATAGGCCCGGAAAGCCTAGCAAAAGAGAGAGTGAGCCATAATTATCTAAAAGAGAAATCGCCTTCAGTGAAATGTGTAGTAGAGAGGATCAACTCCTTAACCTGGCTTGACATACTGATACGAGTGCAGATACGAGTCAATGGAGGGTTGAATTCATTGAAAGTCGGAGATTAGTTTAATGCATTCCCGATGATTATTTGGGGTTACCTAAATGAATCTCGGGATGATTTAATGTTTCTCAAACTTTCATTGAATACGGAGCCTTAAATTAGCTTTATAATTTCGTTAATAAACGTATTCATTAAGCAACTTTATTTTCCTTTTAATTGCTAGCTTTCAATGTCATTTAAGCATGATTATAATTAGGAGCTTTTAGGGTTGTTTTATAACCGTCCATTTAGGACTTGATTAGTGGCTATTTATAGGCGTATTCGAATCCTAGTCTGACTCGTTACTTAATAAGTCTTCGGTATCAATCACCATTGACGGGATATAGGTCTAACTCGCCAAATATCGCGGTTAAGTTTACCATTCTACTACATTTTATTGATTCCTTGTTATGTCCGCTGCTAAATCATGTCATATGGTATCAGAGCCTAGTCTCTTAATTTCCTTAAATTCAAGACATCCATCGAGGAGTTCCAATCAGAATTTTGCGACCAAAGTTTACCCCCTATTTTTTATGTCTATCCAGGGGAAGAGAAGGACGTTACACGACAGGTTCGAGATAATTTAATGATAGTATTATCTTACAAAGGTCACTCGTCAAAAACCCGAAGTAGAGACGGATCTTGTAACCTTCGTTCGATTTTCAATAAAGAGCCACTAATCAGCTACAAAATGAAAGCTCAAGATACATCAAATCATCCTGAGGTTCATTTAGTCAACCCCAAATAATCATCGGAAATGCATTAAACTGATCTCCGACCTTCAATGAATTCATCCTTTTATTGACTCGTATCCGTACTAGTATCACACACCACCAAAATATAAGAACGATTTAACAAGATTAGCTTGCACATCTAAAGTACTTAGCAAATTCTTCAACACAAGTAGCTACAGAAACAACGGAAGGCAGATCTTTGCGAGTGAAACCCAACAAGTCATCAACAAAGACTATGTGAGTAAGTCCCAACTTGACACATTAAGGTGGAAAAAGAAATCTGATGAGCAGGGAATCTCCTAAAAAGTCTGGAGAAAACCTTCATAAAAAGGACAAAAACAGATAAGGGGAAAGAGGATCCTCTTGACTAAGTGTAACACCCTCATTTATCCAGAAGCCTTTAGCAACACCTTTCGAGATAAATAAGGGGGTTACCATCTCGGTTGCCCGAGGAAGTAAATATCGAAAGACAAATAATGAAAGGTACTTTAAATTAAATTACATAATTAATTACATTGTCTCAAACTGTCTCACAAATTTCAACTAACAAAGGAACCAAGATATAGTATTACAGCGGAAGACTAATTATTTAAACTGAATAATAGAACTATGTGGTAGACTATTACTCCAGCGATAAATCCGTCCCAGCTCTCAGCCAGCATCCAATCTCACAAAAAAATAACAGCTTGTCTCACTCCTCCCCATTTAAACGCAAATAACAAATGGATCATAACGGGTCACTAATAGGAAAGTTTGGTCGCCAATGTTTACAAGCACACACACACAACCACACGCGTCAACCAACGATTGAGTAGGAATATATCATATGCAACTTAATAATAATAATAACTTAAGCAATCTTAACAAACAATCAACATTCGAAGTGGTTAATACAAATGGCACAACACACGACCACGTTAACACGTGCCTGTTGGAGTAAGTGTCCTCAACAATACTGCGATCACATAATTAAATCTCAATAACAAGAATACAAAGGGATGATGAATATTATAGTCAACTGGTCAACATAAATCGGTAACGATTGGCTCAATTGCGCTTGACGTTACTGTCGTATGACGGTGGTGATCAGTTGATCCCTTGAGGTCACACCTAAAGGACAATCCCCTAATCATGTACTTTAATTAATTGTATACCGATACAGATTAATTAATCTCTTAAACTAAACCAAGTTTAAATTGTAAGTGAGAATTATATCTTATTGTAATATGATTAAATAAGATTCATTTTAGTAATTTAATTGTTATATTACTAAGAATGCATTATGTTTACGAAACATTTGAGATAAGTGAAATTGGTCGATTATAATTACAAATTGTTGTAGATTATATTAACCAAATATGAGATAACCAATTTTACTTACATGTAATTATAAAATGTGACTTAAAATGTTAAGTCTAATTTATTTGTTATGAAATTGCATTTAAATTAGTTAAATGTACATTTATAAGCAAAAATTACATGTTACATGTCACATGTGACACATTGTATGACAATTGACATTTGATAAAGTTAAAATGGACACCTTATTATTAAAGGGGGCCAAAAATATTGTGAGTTTGTGTGTTAGTGAGTGTTTTTATTTAATTGTTAAATAGGAACATCATCATGACCTAAAGGTATAGCCTTGTATATATATTGCTTTGTTAAGAACAAAAGCAAAAGCTCACCCTTACCCATGCTTGTAGGGTGGCCGGTCCTCTTGCCTCTTTAAGAGGACTTGTTACTCTTATTTTAATAGATAGCTTTCTCACATGAGAAAATATGCTTATCTCTCATAAAATTACATCTCTCACTAAGAAATCTTGAGAAGTTTTAAAAACTTGAGTTCTAACTATCATATAATATTACTAGTGTAGTAATAAGAGTTATTTGATATATTATTAAGGGATACTACAATATATACTAGTGTAGTATTTTGTAGTGTAAAAGGGGTTTGTCTTTGTGCAACTAATTGGAGTGTTCTTATTCTAAGAACTAGGAAATCATCCTTATATTTTGAGCTCAAGAACAAAGTAGGAAGGAGTCCTATTTTGTGCCCAAAATCCGTTTAAATCAATGTAAGGAACTATTTATTCTTCCTTATTTGTTTTATGTTATGCATGCATAAGATCCATTTAGTTTAATGAGTAAACTAATTGTTATAAGATATTAGAAATGTCTAATATCGAGTTTAAGAAACTTACAAGTGGTATCAGAGACAAGGTTGTTGCATGCATAATCGATTTTTAGTTTTTACGAGTTATTGTAACTTAAAGAAAACTAGTAATTTGTGTTTTATGAGATAAAATCACAAAGTAATTTTCATGTCAATATATTCTGGTCCTAATATGATTTTAGGTCATTTTGATGATTTATGGAAATTTGTATTGCTCAAATATGATTTTTAGTGTTTTTATTACATTTTAATGAGTAAAATGATGTTTAAAATGCTAAAAATAGTTAGACATATATTTTGACCTTGAAATGTTAACACAATATCACACATGCATTTTACGTACTGTATGTAACATTTCGTGTGAAGTGGACTTATTTCGTATGATTTATGATTTTTATATGATAAAATGAAATAAATAAAGGTCAAATGGTTAAAACTACTTACTATTTGAATCTGACCGTGACATTTTAGTATGTTTTTACATGCATATTTTCCTATTATACCGGAAAATTTCAGACTTATATGAATTGTCTATCATAATTTATGAATTTTTTAAAGTAAAATGGCATAAATAGTGACTTATTTAGAAAATAAAGCTAAAATAAATTTCATGTTAAGAGAAAATTTTTCCTGGTTGCTTAAATGTCCCAAATTTCATATCTAAAGTGAAAATTTAATATGATTAGTTTTTGCATGCTTTATGTATTTTATTTGATAAAACCGATAAAACGCAACCAATTTTTCTCAAAATCAATTCAAAGTTTTTAACCATGATTTTTGACATTATGAGTGTCATGGAAATGTTCCAGAATGTTCAAGAATTTCAAATTTGAAATTTGAAATTATTGTAATTAATTTTGGATTTATTTGATTAAAATATGATTTTAAAGTCTAATTATGAGCAGTTAAACAACAAGTTGAATTATTGTCAAAAGTTGAGTGATGACTAATTTTTTAGGCCTAAATGAGTTGGGATAATTAACTTGGACTGAAATATGATTTAAGTAATGTTTGGTGATTTTTAAGTGTTATTATCACGCATTTCCGTAAAATTGGGTTATATTCGATATAAACCGTTAAATAGGGCGATTTGGCATTTAACATGAGCATGTTTTATACATATTATAATGCTGCATTTTTGTTTATGAATGTCATATTTTCAATTTATGAATGTCATATTTTGGTTTATGTAATTTGGAATTATGTAATTTTATCTTAGTATTGCCTTAGTTTTAATCAATATTGCCCGAAATGTAAGGGAATATTGATTCGGTTGTAATTTAATGTGATATCGTATCACTTTTATTGTATTATTTTATTTTACAAATGTATAATAGGAAATTATTGTAATTTTATTATATAATTTGTAATTATTTGTAATACCGGAGTTTCCCAAAGACGGTGTCATTCGGAAAGAAGTTCCAAGAGAGACGGTGAACTTGGGAGGCGTGCTTATGAAGTTCAAGGGACCAAAGGTGTTGGTTTCCGAATTTGTAATAGAATATATGATTTTCTATTCTAGGAAAGGCCATACTAGGAGTTTTATTTTTATGCTTGCATTTTATTTAATATGTTATGCATGCATTGCCAAATCGCCATAACATGACATGCATATTTCATCGAGTATTCGACCGTGTCAATTAAAATTATCGTTAATTCATCGATCTAGTTCACTTAAACGAGATAGATAATAAATTGTCATGACCTCTCATAATAAATAATTGAGATCAAGCCTTACCAAATGTAGAACCCATGAATCCCAATTTCGCAAGGAAGTTGGCTCGGCTCACCGGGGTACTAAACTTGTTACGTTGGGTAAGTGGGGTAATAAAGGTTATTATTTCGAAGTTTGGATTGAGCTCAACGGAAGTATTCGCGACCGTAGCCGCATGTGTTCCGGGCTTAAGATAAATACTAATGTAATATTATCGACCGAGAGTTCTAATGTAGAATCGATTAAAGAGTTAATCCACCGAATTATGTTAATAAGGGATGAATCGGCTTACCGTGCCCAAGTTGATATGAATTTGGATCTCAGAATCATTTATAATAGTTGGGTAGAGGTCACTATTTAAATGTTAAAACTTGTTTAAAATGTTTACAAGTATTTAAAAATGATAAATGTTGACATTTCCTTTATGTCTTTAAAATTTTTAGTCATAATTGTTTATTCGCAATGGCAAATGCTAATTCGTCCACCACCACCTATGCTCCAACTCTCACAAATGTCTCATGGCTTCGATCCTTCATGGATCGATGCAAGTTAGAAAAGAATGGCGCAAATTTTACCGATTGGGATATGCAACTCCGCTTGGCCGCGGAGGGTGACGACAAGTTTCGTTATCTTACCAAAGCCTCTCCCGAAACACTTAATGAAACGTCAACCGCCGCCGCAAGGCATGCCTATAAGGCTAACCACAAAGAGTCCGCCGCGATCAAAAACATTTTGATCTTCTCGATGGAGGCCGATCTTTGAGGGAGTGTCATAAGATGAGCACGGCCTATGAGATCTATGACAAGCTTGTGACCAAGTTTTTCACAAGCTCCTAGTATCTTACAATATTAGACGGCTTCCACATTTTTCCGACATGAACCTAAAAGAGGGCCAAAAGTTAGCCCTCATGCACTCAAATTGATTGAGCATGTCGAGACTCTTAAATTGCAAGGGGTGACCATTCCCGAACAACTCGTTATCGACCGAGTCTTACATTCCTTGGGGAAAATCAAAGCATATGTGCAGTTTAGGGTAAACTACAATATGCAAAACATGAAAACCTCTATCCATGAATTGCACAAGATGCTTGTGCAAGCTAAGAGAGACATGAGACTAAATGTTAGCACCTCCAAGGATATAATAGTAAGGGGAAGTTCAAGAAAGGTGGTAGTAAAGGGAAGAAGCCCTCCACCTTCAAAGGAAAGGGAAAAAGATATTGAGAATAGCTCACCCAAACCTATGAAAGGTGCCTCAACCGAGGACAAGTGTCATTATTGTAATGGAATAGGGCATTGGAAGGGAAATTGCATTAAATATCTAGGAGATATCAAAACTGGAAAGATGTTTCAGGTGGTAATTTATCCCTATCGTTTATCTTATGATCTCAACTTTGGTATATAGATACGAGTTGTGATTCTTACCCTATGTAATTGTAATTACGGCATCCTAGAAAGGATAAAGGCAAGGACAAGCAAGCCTAAGAAGGCTCTTCAAGGGAAGCTAAGGTAACTACCCATGATTGAAGACCTATGGAAGCTTGGTCTCATTTTGAATTGTCAAAGTTTTGGGATGTATTTTGAGACATTGTTTTTAGAACTTTTATAATTTCCTTGTTTGACATGGAAATTTGTTTAATTCCTTTTATTGACATTGGTTGTAATTGGATTTAATGACTTAGTTTTCAACCCAAGTCACTCGGTTTGTTGAAACTTTTAGTTCTAAAAACTTGTCATCATACTCCACTTGCACTAATAACATAAGTTGTATCGACTCAAATTGATCATATTAGTATTATGATGATTGGATCATTATAATAGAAGACTAAGAATTCGATTCTCACTTTGAAAGATAAATTGCTAAGTCAAAATTGAGTTATTGAACTCAAAGTAGGGAGTCTACCAAACCAATTGGCCACACCATTTATAAAGATTGTAATTGACATGAATATGAGTTCACCTCTTTAGCTTATAGAACTAGTCTATTTCGAAGCTAAGATTCGATATCTTTACGATAAAGTCTTTAGTAGATTACATAAGGTCATGTTGTGATACTTCTACCTCCCTCACGAGTATGAGTACAAATTTTTTTGTGGCTCATAAGGCCATCTTTAAAGAAAATAGTTGTATTTTTCTAAAGATAGAGTGGGAGAAAATAAGCCACAACGAAAACCTAGCTAAGAACTAGTGAGGAAACCAAAAGAAAATGTTCATAGGTTAGACTCAAGACTAGTGAGGAGACCAAAAGAAAGCGTTCTTAGGTGAATCCTTAGACTAGTGACGAGACCAAAACAAATTGTTCTCGATATAATAAGATTATGATCTATGAAGTGGAAGCACCTAGAAATTTTGAATTTCGATTTTCCAAAAGAGACTTATGAAACTAAATAGAATCTATGCAAATGAATGACATATTTGGAGTTGTCCAAAATCATTCTATAAACTTCAAGATGTTTTAATTGGAAGTGTCCAATTATAGTTTCATGGATAGACATGTAAATGTCTACAAAAGCCAAGTTAATGCGTAACTAAGCTTAGATCCAAATCATCAATGAAATACCTCATAATAGGTGTGTACAAGATACCACATCAAAACCACATGTCCAAATAAGGATTTGGAATAGGATGTGTACATGACACAAGCCTACTGTATGTATCTACCTAGAGGTTATGATGATCCTTTCTATTATAAGATATAAGAAGGGTTTCACTCGAATTGTCGAAAAGTCATGTATAGACATGAAATTCAGTGGGAGTTAAAGTCATGTATAGACATGAAGTTAAGTGGGAGTTTAAGTTATCCTGTAAAGACATGAAGTTCAGTGGGAGAAATTGTTTTCCACGTGAATGACGTTTCACTCATTAAGAGTGACATATTCATATTACCTTTTTGAAAGGAGTGGTTGGATTTTAATGTTGGATGAAAGAGGGCAACATGTATACAAAAATCAAAATCTATTGTGGAATAGAAGATTTTAGCTTGGCTTTTAAAAGGTACTTCCTCCGTTCTCTTATGATGTACCCATTTTATTAAAATATACCTCACATATATTCACAAAATGGGTACATTATTTGAGAATGGAGGAAGTATCATATATCGATAAGATCCTTAATCTATTCAACAAGTTAAATAGGTTGTTTATGTTGATAAAAGTGGGATCACTATGAAAGGGTCATAGTCATCCATTGAACCTAAGAATTGTTGATCACATGAGACCGATCATGTATGTCATTACTGTTGGAGTAGGTGTCCTCCACAATAGTGCGCCACATAATAAATCTTATTATGGAATATAATTGGGATAATTATTGACTATATATATGATTAGTCAGTTGATTAACGTAAATCAATAACGGTTGGCTAACTAGAGTTGACGTTATTGTCGTTTGACGGCGGTGATCAACTGATCCCTTTCGGTCACACCTAAAGGATGAAATCCAAATAGTAACTAATTATTTGTATACGATACAGTTAATTAGTACATTACATATATTCGATATGTACGAGAGTTAATTGTTAGAAATTGAGTTAAGAACTCAAATTCGATTAAGCTTATTTTTCAATTATGCGATAATTGACTAATAAATTTATATCTTATTTTAATACGATTAAATAAGATTTAACTTAGTAATTAATCGTTAAATTACTAAATTAGTTGAGGTTTTGAGATAGAGGTAATTAGTTAATTATATTTACAAGGAGTTGTAAAATAAATTAACTAAGCATTGTGGGACCCATTATATATTGATATAATGGTAAAATATTACTTAAAATGTTAAGTACATATTATTTATTTAATTGAGTCATATAATTGTTATATGATCAAATTAACACTTAATTATACAAGATAATTAACCATATGATCAATAAGTATTTGTGAGACAAATATCAAAAATCAAAATGGATCCAACTAGGCCAAAATGGGCCGGTTATGTTGTAGTTCAAAGGTGATGATTTTAGTTCTTGTTTTTACTATTTCGTTACTTATGAAAGTGACATAACAAGTAGAAATAATCATCATATATACTACAACACTCCACTCTAATGCATGTGACAAAATTGAGCAAAATAATAGTCCATATTTGGACTATGACATCCGGCCAAATGGCCTATATTATGAACATTTTGTGTTCATTTTATACTTACTTCATTTTGTGCATTTGTCATACTTCTTTCTAAAATCCTTCTTCTCACTAAAACTCTAATATACTAATATTTACTAAGTATTACTAGTGTAGTAATATAGTCATAATATTAGTAGTATTATATCTATCTTATTATCTAGTTAATAATAAGGGTAGATTATTTGGGTTAATCTTGGTGCAACTTGAAGGAGGTTTTCTAGTTTGGAGATTTCATGTGTTCATCCATATTTATAGCTCAAGAACAACAAGAAGGAGTTCTTGTTGTGCCCATAGAATTTCCATATCAATGTGAGGAAATTTCTTCTTTTATATAAATGTCTTTATATTTGCATGCATGTTACATAGATCATTATAAACTAAATTAAAAAGTAATTTAGTAAATAATTAGAGGAGTCTAATTAAGGACTATGGACTTTCAATTGGTATCAGAGCTAGCTTGTAGCATGCATGTTCATTTTGGACATTTTTATTAAAGTTATAAGATAACTAATAAATCAAAGCTTTTGAGTTTAAATACGATTCTGACGAAACTTTTTGGTGCATGTATACCTACTGAACTCAAAATGTTTTTGGTCAAATTTCGTGATTTTAGGGATTAATTTGCTATTTATTTTGATTTTTGGCGTTTAAACCGAGTTAACATGCATTTTATGAGTTAAAAGTTAACTAAAAATAAATTCATGTTGATTCTGGCCATGAAATTTTAA
>JAIUZE010000857.1:0-56365 GCA_022085475.1 Heliosperma pusillum | reverse complement strand
AAAACGATGACATGGGCGTGTGACTCATGCCAAAGTCGAGTTTCGATTTTGTTACGGGATTTACGATGAGTCGGGAATAGTTAAATGACGTTCGGTTAAAACCGTAAACGTTATTCTTTAAATTCCGAATAAATTCAAAATACTTATATTAAATTATGATAAATCTTAATAAATCTAAATAAAAATAAATCAAAAATATTATTTTTTTAAATAAAATTTCGGTCTTCATACTGATGAGACGAGTCGGGAAAAGTCAACGGAAGTCAAAGTTGACTGAAAAGTCGAGAAAAGTCGAAGATGACTTAAAAGTCAAGAAAAGTTTAGGACGACTTAAAAGTCAAGAAAAAGTCAATGACGACTTTAAAAAGTCAAGGAAAAGTCAAAGACGACTTAAAAGTCAAGAAAAGTCAAAGATGACTAAAAACGGACTTTTCATGGAATCCCTCAAAAATTCCAAATACGAACGCGGAATTTCAAAATAAGACTCGGAACAAAAATTCCTATTTTAAAAACTTAAGTTCTACTGAAAAGTGTTAGTAAATATTTTTACTAGAAAAATCGGGTATATTTCGGGTTGTTCAAAATGTATACCCCTTTGACTTTTCAGGATAGCCAATGAAATAACCACTGACTGTCCTAGGATCTAGCTTCTTTTCATTTGGGTTATACAACCTTACTTCTGCTGGGCAACCCCAAACTCGAAGATGTCTTAAACTCGGTTTCCTTCCCGTCCAAAGTTCATAAGGAGTCTTAGGAACTGCTTTACTAGGAACCCGATTTAAGACATAGGTCGCAGTCTTTAATGCGTAGATCCATAATGAAGGAGGTAAAGAACAATAACTTAACATGGTCCTAACCATTTCAAGTAAAGTACGGTTCCGCCTTTCAGCAACACCGTTTTGCTGAGGTGTACCGGGCATTGTATACTGTGCACAAATACCCCTACTTTCAAGTAGTTTTGCAAATGGACCAGGACATTGACCCTTTTCAGTAAACCTTCCATAAAACTCACCACCTCTATCAGACCTCACAATTTTCACTTTCTTTTCTAGCTGCCTTTCCACCTCATTTATGAATATCTCAAGGACATCCACGGAATGAGCCTTTTCATGCAACATATAAGTGAAACCATACCGCGATAAATCATCTATAAAGGTGATAAAGTACTTTTCACCACTCCAAGATGGAATGTCAAAAGGTCCACAAATATCAGTGTGTATAATCTCTAAAAGCTGAGAGCTTCTTGTAGCTGGTTTCTTTACTGTATGTTTAGTTTGCTTACATTTAATGCAGTCTATACACACATCTAAGTCACTAAAATCCAATTGAGGTAAAATTTCATCTTTTACCAACCTCGTTAACCGTTCTTTGGATATGTGACCTAGCCTTTGATGCCACAAGTAAGCTGATTGTTCATTCGATGCACTACGTTTAATACCTTGACTCTCAACATAAAATAAGGAATCAGAAAATTTAACATCAAGATTGAACCTATAAAGTGAATCAATCAAAGTACCACTACCATAAAAGTATTCATTACGGTACAAAGAAAATACACCATGTCCAAACTTGAAATTAAAACCTAAATTATCCAATCTACTTAATGATACAAGATTTCGTGCACAATCAGGTACATAGAGACAATCTATAAGATCTATATGACAACCAGTGTCTAAGATTAATCTGTAAGTCCCTATGCCTTCAATACGTGCCTTCATCCTGTTTCCCATGGATACAAACCGTTCAGCTCCTCTTATGGGCCGGATCATATGATATCCCTTTCTTTTCAAACCATGCCTTTCTTTTAGGACAATCCTTCTTGAAGTGTCCCAATTTCTTGCAAAAATGGCACCTCTTTTCTTTCTGGATCGCACTTTCAGGTCCTTTAAAGAAAGACTTTCCCTTCTTACCTTTCTTACTCGGTTTGCCCTTACTGCTGCTGGCACCATCATGACTTACGAAATGAACAGCTTGATCCTTCATCTTCTTTAATCTCCCCTCTTCCTGTATAAGCATGGCTTTTAATTCTTGATAGTTCCATTTATCTTTAATGGTGTTATAGTTCACCTGAAACTGGCCAAACTCATAAGGTAGAGAGTTAATGATGAATTGGACCAAGAAAGTATCACTTACATCCATTCCTAAAGTCTTTAACTTTGCTGCCAGGTTAGACATATGTGTCACATGATCATGAATAGGCTGAGACCAGTCAAACCTTTTAGTGGTCAATTCACCCATTAGGCTACCAACAATTGACTTGTCAGCCAAATCCGACTGTGAACACTCCTTTACTTTAATCATGAATTCCCTTGCTTTCTCAGTCTTAGGCATAGATGGTTTGATGTTATCGGCCATTGTCATCCTCATAAGGTTTAAACCGAGCCTGTTAGATCGCTCCCAAGCCAGATAATGAGCCTTTTCGGCTTCGGAGCTTTCATTCGTAATGGCTACAGGTTCCTCGTTAATGAGGATGGCAATGTCCAATGCCATTATTCCCAGTGTGAACCGGATTTTCTCAGACCATTCATCATAATTCAGCCCATTAAACTTTACGAAAGAGTCAGCGGAAGCAAACAAATTTGGAGAAGCTGCAAACATTTATACATGATTACCCATTAATGCTTTGGAAACTATCATACAGATTCAAACAATATAATATAAACTTTCATACATGTATTTAAATGACCTTTGGGCAACACTTAAACACAAGTAACCATCATTGATGTTAATATATACTTTAACAATTAATTATAACACACATGAGTCAAATAAGAATGCTATCTTTGTATATACATACTACTAGACCCAATTTATGAATAATTAATCCTTTCATATCGTCTACTATATTTAATGACCCACCTTTGGGTGATCTCCCAAAATATAGATGACAAAATTAATTGATCAATCGAACTATAATGTCATTTAACATCTCTTTTGATCATGATCAATTAACAACTTTTATCTTAAAATGTCTAAATAAAAATATAACAAGGCCACTTTGGTGACTAATATGTCATATACAATAAAGACACTTAACTTATATGAGTAAAACTATCCTTACATGTATTAATATTTCATAATACAAGTTACCCATTACATTAATATTTAAGTCAATCTTTCATGTGTATTAGTATTCTGTCAACCATCACACTACATAAAAACAATGTTGACTTTCCATAAATTAGAAAACATTCTGTAAATATGCAAGGATAGGAAAAAATAATGAAAACTTTAATTCACTGAAAGCAATTGACATACAAAACAAAATTATGACATGGAAATATGTCCACGGCATACCAGGAACTCCAAAGCCCCAAAAAAATATTTCATCATATTAACCAAAGCCCCAAAAAAATATTTCATCATATTAACCACTTAAATCATGACATGGACAAACTGGTACAACAACTTTACTGGGATCAATATCCATACAAAAAATTGGTGCAGCATGTTGATTTATAATGGGTATTAATGTGACATGACACCACTCACAAGTCACCATCATACTAGTCACATATCACACGCAAAGGAGGATTTTATAAGACCATCCACAATGGTGAAATCTCACCCATTTTCATCATACACTTTTTCAGCTTTTCTCTCTCCTATTCAGCTTCCACCTCAGCTTTCCACTCACCACAAAAATTTACCAAAAAACATCAAAAAAACACCCACATCTGCAAATACTCAACTTTCATTATCTTACATACTTTACTATACCCCACACTATCCACATCAACATTCCACTAACTCTCACTTTTATTTTTTTTATACTTCATTATAAATATTTGTAATCATATTATATTTTTGAGTTTAAAATTTATTATTTTTTCCGTTATTATTGTAAATTCGAATTTCATTTTTTTACACGGTTTTTTTGAATATAAATTAACTGTATTCGTAAATATATTTATTTGTATAGACCTTACATATATTGTATCTTTAATCTCGAGTCGAGTAATATTTTTAATTACGTTTTTGATTCTACGACACACATTTATTCTTAATTTAATTAAAGATAGAAAATAGTGCATTACATTAACTAAATAAAAACCAAATAAAACGTAGGCAAAGTAAACATTAAAAAAAAACATCTACTCTTAAATAATCTTTATCTTACACAATTAAAACTTAGAACAATTACTACATAAATAAATTAAAACGTAGAGCAACTAAAAATAAACACTGACACGTAAGTAAATAAACTATTGAAATAAATATAATACAACCAAATTGCATGAACTGCAAGAATAAAACTTAATTAACCAAATTGTTGCCATATATGTTCAATTAAGTCTTTTTTAAGAGCTTGATGCCTTCGTGGGTCTTGCATAACATTTCTATTTGCCACAAACTGATGTATATCTTCGATATATCCTATCTCATAGGCGGGAGCATCAACACTAAGTTCTTCATCATCATTATGATTACCAATGTACTCTTGTATATTGTCATAACCAGCGTATGACTCTCGCTCATCTTCAACAATCATATTATGCAATATGATGCAAGTTGTCATTATTTTATGAATAAATTCTTTACTCCAATAACGCGCTGGGTTACGTATAACTGCAAAGCGAGCTTGTAATACGCCAAAAGCACGTTCAACATCCTTTCTAACACTTTCTTGTTTTGTTGCAAATAACCTATCTTTGGGAGTTTGCGGAAGTCTTACCGACTGAATAAAGGTAGCCCATTTTGGGTAAATACCATCCGTTAAATAATAACCGCAATCATATTGATTGCCATTTACCATATAATTAACGCGTGGAGTAAACCCATTTAATAAGGCATCAAAAACTGGTGAACGATGTAAAACATTTAAATCATTTGCCGAACCTGGAGTACCAAAGTAGGAATGCCATATCCATAAATCTTGTGAGGCAATAGCTTCCAGAATTACCGTCGGACTTGAATTACGCCCTTGAAAGTGCCCTTGCCACGCTTTTGGGCAATTCTTCCATTTCCAATGCATACAGTCTATGCTCCCCAACATTCCTGGAAAACCTCTAGATGCTCCGATTTGAAGTAACCTTTGAGTGTCTTCTACCGTGGGAAGCCTTAAATATTCAGTTCCAAAGTGAGAAATGACTGCATCAGTAAAGTATTGGAGACACTCTCGTGCGGTTGATTCACCAACTCTTAAATACTCGTCGATCCTGTCGGCGGAGTCTCCATAACCAAGCATTCTAATTGACATAGTGCATTTTTGAAGCGAGGTAAAACTGTCCCTACCGGTTGCATCTGGCCCATCTTCAAAGTAATCATTAGCGGCCTGGACACCATTTACCACTCGCAGAAACAAAGGTCTACGCATTCTAAACCTTCGTCGAAACATCTTATCTGTGTACACCGGGTTAGGAGCGAAGTAGTCGTTGTATAGTCGTTGGTGACCATCTTCTCGGTTCCTCTCAATATACCTTCTTCTTCGTCGAGGTCGTCTCCGGGGAATTCGAGGTGGTTGAATTAGTGATTGTCGAACTTCATTAAATATAATATTTCTTAGTTGTCTTCTCTCTTCCGAACGTACTTGAAAACGCTCATCCGAGGAATAATTTGAAGACAAGGAGGAATTAAAATCATCAAAATTATCTGAATCCTCATTATTATTATTATTATTATTATTATTATTTGAATCCATATTATTAAAATTATATGAATTAATATTATTAAAATTATTATGATTCATATTTAAATACGAAATGTATAGAAATTAGAGAGAATAATTAGAGAAAAAAGATAAATATGAGAATAGATGTAGAGTAATAAGATATGGGAGATGAGTAATAAGTGTTGGAGTATTGTACTAGTTATAGACAATATTTTTCTATTCAAGCCGTTGGATTGATATCTCAGTTATTTGATCTTGGTCGTTGGATAAGATTGTGTGTAAAGATAAGGATAAGGATCAGATTGTGTATAAAGAGATAAAAGTTAAAGATAAGATAAGATTGTGTATAAGAGATAAAAGATAAGATCTTGTCAGATTGATATCTCAGTCATTGGACCTTGTTCGTTGGATAAGATTTTGTGTAAGAGATAAAAGATAAGATATTGTCAGATAAATTAATAACATAGATAACTTGAATCCATTAATAATAAACAACACCAAATAAAAAAAAAACAATTAAAACTTTAAAAAAATTAAAACATAACTAAATTAAAGCGTAGACAATTAAAAACAAACACTAACACACATATAAATAAACTAGTAAACATAATTAACGACGCTTAAATGATTGCAACAACTCTTGCTTATAATCTTCAAGTTCGAGAGGCAAATGTGTTGCGGCAAGTAATTGCTGAAGCGTATTAAAATCATTTCCTTTTTTATTCTTGCTTCTCTTTCTCGAGTAAACTCCATCCTTTCTCGATGTAACTGAATCCTCGCTTCCTCAACCTGCAGCTTACGTTGTTGAAGCTCATGCTCTTGGGAGGTTGTTTGAGTAATCATTTCCAATCTCTTATTAACTCCGGCTTGAAAATTTTCATCAACTTCGGAAGTACTACCATGAACCTTATTCTTCCCTTTGTTTCTCTTCGCAGCTTTGACACCTTCAGGTCGTTCACTAGCCACACTTTCACCATCAAGAGATATGGGTGTAGAGTACTCTTCACCCTCGAGGCGTACTCTTTTCCCGCTACTATTACTTCCATCGTTACCACCAACTTGACTTGGAGTACTATCATAACGCTCTTTAGAGTATGGAGAAATTGCTATTTTCCATTTTTCATAATTTTTCAACATATTCCAAGCATGCTCCAAAGCGAATTTACCTGGACTGTATAATTCTCTAGCCTCGGCAATAACATCGTCTTCACTCATTCCACTTCTCTTCCTCCTGGTGGCTATTTCCATGCACGAACTCCATTTCATGACTTGAGTTGAGATTCTTCGAAATCGACCATCAAGCATAGCACGAGTTCGTATCTTCAAGACACCGGGATTAGCTTCTTGGGCCTCATCGTAAAACATTTTAACCCTATTCCAAAATGCTTCCTTCGCTTGGTTCGTGCCAACTATACTATCTTCTGAAACCCTCATGAATGACGAAATTAGGGCTTCATCTTCTACTACAGGCCATAGATTAGATCTACCCGTATTTGAAGTGGGTGTTTTTCCATTTCCCGTATTAGCTTCCACTTCAGTTTCATTTGAATTGTGGTAACTTGGGGGAGTTTGTGAGGGATCTACTGCTTGATAAACGGGTTGCGGATATGTTGAAAACGGAGTACAAATAGGTCTAATTGGTTGAGAAAGAGTAGGATTAGGATGATAAGTAGTGTAATTATATGAAAATGGATAAAGTGGTTGCACTTGAGAAGGATCTTGTGGATGATGATAATTGGTATAATTAATATTATCTTGAGGAGGATGATAATTAGTATAATTAATATCACGATTCATATCATTACGATTCATATTAGAAGGATTCATATTCTTATTTATATCACGATTTATATTATTACGATTATGAGGATTCATATTTGTGTAAATAATAGATATAATATGTAATTTGGAGAGATATGTAGAGAGAATATAAAAGAAGTGTGAGGAAATGTATTGATATTAGGCTCATTTTATAGAGGGGGAAAAAATATGAATTATGATTATTTTATTTTTTTTAAAAAAAAAAAAATTAAAGGAATTTTAGCTGAAATATTTCCGTTGCATATAGCCGTTGGCAAAGAAAATAGAGTGGTTGAAGGATAGACACATGGCGCAATATTAGTGGACCATTTAAGTTGAAAAAAAAAAAAAAAGAAAGAAAGCAACTTTTGTACTGCAAAAGCAAAGATAGTGTCCTTTCCACGCTTCTCACCAATTTTCGGACAGTCAAAAATTTTCACGCACCAAGTGTCATTTTCCTGCCTATGTATGGTACTTTTAATCATTTAAAATATTTTCCACTCTTCATGAAAAGTGGTGAAGAGCCCATTGTGGGTGCCCTAATGCCCAATTCTTGCCAAAAATTTGCGCAGGAAGAAAACAGAGGAACATGGTACTGACAATAATTCCAAAAAAAAATATCCCTTAATGGCATCCATCACTTTTGCAGTGTAAAAACTAACAAGAATTGAAATATGTGTAAATCAATAAGACAAGTCGACTTTAGTAGGCATGTTACAGATATTTAATTAGAACTGTCCTTCATCTTTCACGCCATTAATATCAAACAATACACAAACAATTACGAAAGATTAATGACAGTAAACTTTCAAGGTAAATTAATCAAATCTATACCGCTCTGATACCAAATGTAAGATAAACTTTATGATTTCGGTAATGAAATCAGTCCCCAGAATTAATATAGACTTGAATTAATTCAACCCTAATAAAACAGTAAGACGGAATAAAGGACTAACCTTGATCCATGTCTTACAGACGCACTCAATACAATAATAAGAATATAGAAGATTGATTATCTTCCTTAACCCTTTCCTTTATGTTCCTTGATGATGGAGAAGAAAACTGTCTTTCACTTTTCTTTTTACTGTACGTACTTTTGTTTTTGTCAGAAGGAATATTAATTGTTATATTTTACAGTATCCCATCATGTAAATATATAATGATGGGTCGTTCCTTTTCACAATCAAAACCGTTCGTACCTTTTCGTGAAAGACGACTTATAATAGGGTAAGGTAAGAGGGAATAATAATTCCCGGACTTTAATTACTTTAATTGAGACCGATCCATCACGGTGTCATCTTTTATATTAAAGCCGTAATATTTAATATGAACGTAACTATTATTTAAACCTGAAACACATAGGCCACTTGAATATTATTAAATATTCTAACATGTCTTGGACTGTTGCTTGGCTATCAAAGCTTGATGCTCCCCTAGCTTCTACTTCATCCTCCCCTGGTTGAATAGATTTAAGCATCAAATCCCCAGTGCTCTCTTCTTCACTGTCATAGTAAGGGCTAAGATCTCCTATGTTGAATGTGCCATGAACCCCATATTCCCCTGGCAAATCTACTTTGTAAGCATTGGCTCCCACCTTCTCTATGATTTCAATGGGTTTTTCTGCTCTGGGCATGAGTTTGTTATTTCTTTTGCTTGGGAACCTTTACTTCCTGAGGTGTAACCATACCAGATCACTTGCCTGAAACTCCTTCTTTTCTCTTGACACCTTGGCTTTGATTTTGTACTGCTCATTGGCCTTTTCTATGTTCCTTTTAACCTGCTCATGTAGCTTGAGCATCTGTTCCACCCTTTTCTTGGCATCATAGTTCAGTACTTCTTTAGGCACATTGAACAACTCTATGGGCATGAGTGGGTTGCTGCCATAGACCACTTCAAAGGGGCTGTGGCCAGTGCTTGATGAAGGGCCCCTATTGAAAGCAAATTCTGCCTGTGCTAGTTTGAGATCCCAATCTCCTAGTGACTTCTTTACAATGCACCTGAGTATTCTTCCTAAGGTTTTGTTGGTGACTTCTGTTTGTCCATATGTTTGGGGATGGTGAGATGTGCTGAAGAGTAGCCTGGTGTTTAGGAGCTTCCACAATGTTTTCCAGAAGTAACTCATACACTTTGTATCCCTATTTGAAACAATTGATCTAGGTACCCCATGTAGTCTGACTACCTCCTTGAAATAAAGCTCAGCAACCCCTGATGCATCCTCAGATTTCTCACATGGCACAAAATGAGCCATCTTGCTGATTCTGTCAACCACAACCATTATGGAATCTTTCCCCCTGGGAGTTCCGGGCAGAGCAACAATAAAATCCATGCTAATGTCTTCCCAAGGCTTATCAGGTACAGGTAGTGGTGTGTATGGTCTTGCTTGGAAGGAGCTTTTTGCCTTTTGGCAAGTGGAACATCTCCTAAGGACAGCCTGAACATCCCCTTCCATCCTAGGCCAGTAAAATTGATCTTGCAGGATGTCCAAAGTCTTCTGCACCCTAAACTGTCCTGCTAGCCCATTAGAGTGGACTTTTTTCACCAACAGATCCATGTATGAGCCTCTAGGGATACACAGTTTGTTCCCCTTAAACATATAACCTTCCTGCAGCATATACTTGGTTTATTTTGTACTGGGACTATTCTGCAAGGACAACCAATCCTCCATGAAATCAGGGTCATCCTGATAAAGCTCTTTCATAAACTCAAAGCCTAGAACCCTTTGTTGAATTATCACCAACATAGAATGTCTCCTGGATTGGGCATCTGCCACCACATTTGACTTCCCTTCCTTGTACTTGCTTGAGAAGTTGAAAGATTGGAGGTACTCAACCCATTTGGCATGCCTGGTACTGAGCTTGTGTTGACCATTTATGTATTTCAGAGCCTCATGGTCAGAATGGAGTACAAAAGGCTTGGATTTTAGGTAGTGGTTCCAGTACATGAGGGCTCTGACCAAGACATAAAATTCCTTGTCATATGTGGAGTAATTGAGCTTAGCCCCATTGAGTTTCTCACTGAAAAAGGCCAGAGGATTCCCTTCTTGAATGAGCACTACTCCAATTCCCACCCCTCTTGCATCACACTCCACCTCAAACAGCTTATCAAAGTCATGCAGAGCTAGTATGGGTGCCTCACACAGCTTCTTCTTGATGAGCTCAAAGGCTGCTTGTGCCTACTCAGTCCACCTGAACTCACCTTTTTTCATCCCTTCTGTTACAGGCACCATGATGGTGCTGAATCCCTGAATAAACCTTCTATAGAAGGAGGCCAGGCCATGGAAGCCCCTAACCTCAGTGATGTTCTTGGGAGTAGGCCAAGACTTGATGGCTGCAATCTTCTCCTGGTCTACAGATATGCCCATGGCAGAGATGACATATCCTAAGAACTTGACCTCCTCAGTCATGAAAGTGCACTTCTCCATCTTCCCAAAGAGTTTATGCTCCCTTAGTTTCAGAAACAACATTTTTAAATGGTTCAAATGCTCAGATTTGCCCTTGCTATAGACCAGGATATCATCAAAATACACCACAATGAAATGGCCTATGAAAGGCCTCAGTACTTCAGTCATTAGCCTCATGAATGTACTAGGAGCATTGGAGAGACCAAATGGCATAACCAGCCATTCATACAGCCCATGCTTGGTTTTAAATGTTGTCTTCCATTCATCCCCCTCCCTGATTCTCACCTGGTGGTAGCCTTGCCTAAGATCTATCTTAGAAAATAGCCTGGCCCCACTCAACTCATCTAGCATGTCATCTAGCCTGGGAATGGGGAATCTGTATTTGACAGTGATATTGTTGATGGCTCTGCTGTCAATACACATCCTCTATGACCCATCTTTCTTAGGGACTAGGAGGGCAGACACTCCACAAGGGCTTAGAGATTCCCTGAAAAAGCCTTTGGACATTAGCTCCTCTACCTGCCTCTGCAGTTCCTGTGTGGACTTGGGATCACTTCTGTATGCTGGTCTGTTAGGTAACATGGCACCTGGAATGAGGTCTATCTGATGCTCTATGCCTCTTAGGGGAGGGAGTCCTGATGGTAGTTCTTCTAGAAATACATCCTCATGTTCATTGATCAACTCCTTTACTTCTGGGGGAACCTCAGCTGGTTCCTCAACCTGTTTGGACAAGAGGAAATACACAGGTTGCTCTTGTTGCACTTCCCTTAGCATAGCTGCCTCTGTGAGGAAGAGAACCTCCTTGGATCCACTGGTGCTGGGGCTACCATAGTCTCTAGTGTTGGGAGGCAAAGGTGTAAGAACTATCCTCTGACTCCCATGCCTGAAAGTATACACATTACTCTTCCCTTTGTGCAGGGCATCTTTATCAAACTCCCATGGTCTCCCTAGCAGTAGATGACATGTATCCATAGGCACTACATCACAAGTCACCTCATCCTTGTAGGTTCCTCCAATCGAGAAGGATACTAAGCACTGTTGATCAACCCTTACTTCAGCACCCTTGTTCAACCATCTGAGTTTATAAGGATTAGGGTGGGGTGTGGTCTCCAAGCCAAGCTTGTTAACCAGGGTAACTGAGGCTACATTTGTACAACTACCCCCATCTATGATCACATTGCAGACCCTCCCTTGAATAGTACACCTGCTCCTGAAGATTAAAGATCTCTGGTCTTCCTCCAGAGGTTGATGCTGGGAATGCATAACCCTCCAAAAAACAAGGTTGTGACCAGTGTCTGGTGGGGCTACTATCAGAGGGGCATCACTTTCCTCTTCCTGTTCTCCTATTTCCTCCTCATGCTCATACTCAATGAGCCCTTCTTTCTCCCACTCCATGACTTCTACTGCAGTCAAGGCTCTTCTTGAAGGGCAGTCCCTCTTAAAGTGGCCATAACCTTGACACTAATAGCATTTTCTTTTCTCTTCTGAAGGAGTGAGGGTGGGTTGTTGTCCCACAGGGGCCTTACCCTTGTCCAAGGGGTTCCTATTAACAGTTACAGGGGTCCTAGGACCCTCCCCAATTCTAACCCCAGTATAAGGTTTAGTCACAGCAGATTTGGTGAAAGGTTTGGTTATTTACTTCCCCATTTTCTCAACTCTCAGGGACAGGTTAACCACATCCTCAAAGGACCATAGGGGCTGCATTCTAACCGTTAGCAATGCCTTGATTTAGACCTTTTAAGAACCTAGCAATCCTTTGTTCAGGCTTCTCAGTAATGTCACATTGAAGGGTAAGCTGCTCAAATTCTCTTCGGTATGACTCAACAGACTTTTCATTTTGTTTCAGTTTAGTCAGCTTGATGAATAAGTCCTGAGTATAATCCTTAGCAACAAACTTATCCAACATTTTCTTCTTCAACTTAGACCAAGATTTGATGGGTTCCTTAGCCTCCCTAGCTCTTAGACTCTTCATAGTCTCATACCATAGGGAAGCATGCCCTTTTAGTTTCAGGATAGATACTTTAAAGGCCTTACCATCATTGTAACCTTTATATTCAAAGACTCTCTCTATATCCCTAAGGCCTTCTAACAAATCATCAGGTTTTAAGCTACCAGAAAATTCAGGAATGTCTACCTTGAGGTGCTTGTCAGTAAGGCCATGTCCTGAAGCTCTGCTTCTTGTGGATTCATCTGAGTCTGAAGGTTCCTCTTTTTCAGCTGGTTTGACCCTGCCTCCTGGTGGACCTAGGCCTCTCCCTCGACCTCTGCCTCTTCCTCCAGCAAACAACTGGTTGCCTATTACCTGATCCAGGGCTCTGGTTACGCTGGTTACAACCCCAGCCAGGTCCTCCATCCTTGCTTCTACTCCTGCCAATCTCTGTTCACTCATTGGGCTGTTTTTTGTATTTTTGAATGTAGTTTGGTTAAATGAACTCACATTAGAAATAAACCTAAGCTCTGATGACCAATTTGATACACCAAACTAGGGGTTAAGACAAGATTAGAAGACAAACAACACAAAGGTAAGAACAAGATAAACAACCCTGTATTCAACACTGTCAAGGCAAGCACAGACAGTCTCAAATGCAGTGAATCCTAAGCAAAACTCACTCACTAAGGCTAGCACAAGTGAATGACTCAAGCTTAGGCCAACAACCTAAGGCTGGCACAAGTTTGTTGAGGATTTTGAGCTAACCAAGGCTGACACAGGTTAACAAAAGGTTGAGTAAGAACTCTGGTTTTTTTTCATTCAAGCATTGTGAGTTCTGTTACATCAAAATGCTCTTTATATAGAGCATTACAAAAGATCTCTACCACACAATATAAGGCTACATATAAGGGCTTAAAATGAGCCTTACAATGACAACAAAACAGATACAAAAGTCTACTAATAAGACGAGCAAAACAGACTGCAACTCCAACAGAAAAAGCAACTGAAAAGCAAGCTTGTCTCTTTCCTGAAATGGCAATGTGAGCAGTTTTCTCTTGGGGCTTGTCTTGGATGTCTGGTGCCTCAAAAGGGACATTGAGAGGGACTTCTAGGGTCTTCCCAATGTCCTTATTAATACTACTAAGGGTCACACAAAAGTAAGATGCCTTTGAACACTTGATGGTCTTGAAACCTGCCTGGCTTCTTCAGGATGACTGGCTAACTTGTGGGCTGTTTTTCATGATCTTCCAAGGACAAATAAGAGAACTTATCCTGGACTTTTTAGTAGCTAAGGACCCCAAATTGATGGGAAAAGAAGTTGGAGCCCTTGCTTGGACAGTTGTTGTAAGATATCTGGTCTTGAACTGCTGCTGGTCACTGTGGTTCTTTTCTGATTCTGGCTGACTTTGGACCTTGTTGTCCTGGCTGTTGTGTGGGTTGCTGTTGATGCTGTTTGGTCATGGCCTGTCCTTGTTGCTGTGTCATGGCCTATCTTTGTTGCTGTTGTTGCTTGGTCAGGGTTTGTCACTGTTTGATCATGGCTAGTCTGAACTTGGGCATGGTTGTCTTGGACTGTTGCTTGGCTATCAAAGCTTGATGCTCCCCTAGCTCCTGCTTCAGTTAGACTCCATCAATATCCATTATATAACAATGCATCCACAAATATCGCAAATCAAAACACCACCAATTAATGATTTAGAAGCTCATCCCAAATGCCAAAATCATTATATACATCAAACACCTAATTGCGATTAATACTCCCAATTATAATTCCAAATTTGAGATTCCATAAATCATAATTTTCCAATCATTTCCTTGAGTACCACAAAGGTATAACGAGACACAAACTTTCTCTTAAGATTCATTCTTGTCCACATCATCCTAAAATACTTCAAGAATATTACACTCTCCATCAAGATAATACATAATCAAATCAACTTCACCAGATTATCACTAACTTATATCCACCAACACGAATTTTCATAATAAACACAACTATATCCTTAAATTAGCCGTGTTATACCATACAACCTTATAACATCAACTCACATACATTCACCATGTATACACCATTGACATGGACACTAAATTTCCACAAAAAGAATCATCCATTAAGTAACCACACGCCTTGAGATCAACAATTCTCCTCAGAAGTACCAAACGAAGCCTCATAAATACCAAACTCCTTTATTTATCAAGTTCAACGCTCAATCATTAATTATCAATACCATTATGACAGACATTCACTAATCACCAAAATATTTTACCTATTATTGCCCAAATAACAACGCTTACAAAGATAATTCATAAATCATTTTGTAAAATATAATACTCATTACGAAAATCAGAGGGTAAGGCACACCGATTAGTGAAAATAGAAAGTTTAAGGATATCAAAACGAAGATAAGGTCGAAGGACATTACGACGACTTGAAACAGATCAATGTTAGGAAGCAAAGAGAAGAAGCTCAATTAAATGAGAGATATGAAGGCTTTAATAAAAAAAATCGATTAAGGGACACTGATCCTAAAGAAACAAGCAAGCATAAAACAGATCAAAGAGCAACTCAAGATGGTAGCGCAAACGATACTAGAAAGATAAAAAAATAAAAAGGAAATTGTAAAACTAAAATCTTACACTTCTCATATCCATACCCTTTTAACCTTTTCTTGATATTGACGAAAGCCTCTTATCTTCCAAAATATCAATACCTAAAAAGACTTCCATGAAAAACATTGTACAACCTATGTCCTCATAAATTCGATATTATTCCTCATTACATCACATAAGAGCGCTAATAAACCTTTAAAATACTCTGCTCATAACCACCTAAGAATTCCCTAAAGCCAAGGTCATCAGACAAATCTTTTAGTAACAAGCCTTTGGCTCTTCAAATGATTCTCCAAACGAGTATAGCACTGAAATCCTCAAATTACTTTTATATACTCCAAGATAACTTTCATTATACCATTATCCTCGACAACTAATACGCGAAAGTTCCAAATAATAAATTTATCCCACATTCTAATTTTAACGCATCTAAGTCCACCAATTCGCATAACAATTATAACACTTACATCTTACTCCTATTCCTAAAATAATTATTTATCTATTCCATTAATAATTCACTAGTCTAATCACCATATTTATCCAACACATTAATAACCTCAAAACTCAATTTCTCCAGCCTTTCGAATAACGGCCTAACCAACCGAGGGTACACTTACTTCTTTTTAATACTCAAATCTCCAGTCCGTATAGCTTGCACACCTCATCACTTAACTACAGAAACATTAACCTATCCCTCATACTTCCGAGTACTCCAAAATAATCATTCCCGAACAGCTAGGTCCAAATCCATGATTTTGCATTGACCATACTCACGCAATTCACGCAAATTCCCAATTCAAATATTTAAATGAACTCATATATAATACCAAAATCTAATAATTATCAACATAAGAAATATTTACCTCATTTTTTCCCAAATAAAATATCATTAACTAATGACGGCTCACAAATAATAACTCAGCACCAAATCAGTTATATCAGTTATATAAAAAATGAGATAAACAATTTGGAGAATAGAAAAGGCATAAGATAACTCCTTAAAAGTACAACATCATAAGAGAAAAGTACTCTAATTCAATTGAATCGCTTAATTACTCAAAACCTTGTGACTCCTCTAGGTAAGTCACCTAAGCTTTAAGTATGAAGTTCCACAACAATATCCTTAAGATCATTAACTACTAGCATAAAATTAAACATATTCCTACAATCCTGATATAAATCGTTCAAACTAATTCCTCAAGTAAAATATTCAATGAAATCCAAAATGAATACGAAATGGTTGACTTTCACATAAAATGCTTATATACTCACTAACTAGATCCTCAAAATTAACGGTAGACATTCCGTAATACTCCGTCATCACCAACCTACCTCCATCGAACAAGGTGAAAGGAATAGGACTCCCAACAAAAAGGATTACCTTTTAACAAACCCCATAAACGAACTCCAAGATTTTTCTTACCAACTTAAACCTCTAACGAGTTCACTATAAATCACACGAATCTAGTTCCTCAAAGATTGTAAATCCACAACATGAAAAGACAATACCAAAACTTTAAGTTCCATTCTACAACTCGATACAGCCATACTATGCACCTTGAACATCAATAATAACTTATATCTTTCACATCATTAACCATGATAAATTCCTAAGTTAAACCATCAAATAAGGGATAAGATAAACCTCAAATTTTCCTTAAGAGTCACAATGATGATAAGCACTTCCAATACAGTATCTCCAACAATTACAAGAAGATGACTACTTATCCTCAAACGAGTGGCTCAAATGAACTAACTCTACAAAAATAACTCTTAAGAAATAGAGTATATACAAGACTTATCTCATACTACTATATAACAAATTAATCAAATATATAAAAAGACCAGATACGAAAGTGAGTGGAACATAACCATAACATGTTAACACACACTCTACACATCTCTTAATCATACTGTTACATATGCAAGTAAAGAGAAAATCACGCATCAAAGTACATAAAATGTCCTTATTGGTTTCTAGCCATTTACACTCACTTAATTTAACTAAGCCAGTTTAATTTAATCATTTACTAAGCGAGAGTTGGGAACCTGTTCGCTCTGATACCAACTGTAACAACCCGGATTTTTAAAACAAAAGAAATACCTTAATAATTAAATAATCCATCAGTGTACAAAGATGAATAGGGTTAAGGTGGCGGAAACACATGACCAATCCGGATCGATACTCAAATCCAAAACTAAACTAATACATTATTAATATTCTCAAACTAGATTAACTTCCTAAAACAATTTATTCGCCTCACCACAAGTCTCTCCAACCAAAGCATCCAGACAAGCAGCAACCACTTCAACCTGAGAATGGGGGTCGACAATCAGTCGGGAGTAACTAGATGCTCTCTCAGTCATGTTTACAACAAGCTGAATTAATAACAATCTATAACAACAGAGAGTAATCATAAATGACATGTGAAGCAATCTATACAATATGACGTGCAACCAAACTTACTATGACATCATCATTACCAAATGAATGCAACTAAACAAACCCCTAGACCATGAACACTAACTCGACCCAAAAGTGACACATGCTCCATAGCAATAAAGTCACCAATTCAATCAACAAGGCATAGCGAATAGAATGAACGCCGTTAGAGCGATTAACGAATTGCCTCTAACCGCTAGAGCGTATAACGAACTGCCTCTAGCTGATGGAGCGTATAACGAACTGCCTCCATCGGTGTGGACCGTATAACGAACTGCATCCACTCTGGACCGTATAACGAACTGCATCCACGGTACTATGTATAGCGTATAACCACTGCCTATATGTCTAAGACCTGGCCAGACCCTCGATGCATTAACTGTACATCGAACGACACACGGGGACCAGAGCATATAATGAACTCCCTCTAACCAATCCCGAACATAGACCAAAATAAACAAATCCCCAAAGGGTAGCGTTGGTTCATTCCGATAGTATATAACTGATACTATCGTCATCTATTCAACTAGCAAACAAACAAATGCATAGTATAACTGACTGTACTAACCAATGCGTGAACAACGTCACGACCCAACACAGGAACAATATAACTGACTGTCCAACAATGCGTGAACAACGTCACGACTCAACTCAAGAACAGTATAACCAACTGTCCAACAATAAAGGAATAAGAATAACTAATACGATATGCAAACATAGCGTTATAGTCCAACTGACTTAAGTGACTATAACAGTACACATAAACAAGCACAGATGACTAAGGTTATAGTATCTTGACCTATAACATTACACCTCAAAGGTCATGTTATAATTCGAGTTACCATAACACCAGACACAGAAGCATATAACATCCAATGTCATAATACCACCAACTATAACCTTGACTTAACCTTAGTGAAGTTATAGTAACTTCAGTTATAACCTTCACTCAACTTTAGTGAAGTTATAGCAACTTCAGCCATAACCTTCACTCAACTTTAGTGAAGTTATAGCAACTTCAGCTATAACCATCACTCAACTTTAGTGAAGTTATAGCACTTCAACTATAACCTTAGTTAAGCGTGTCAAGTTATAGTATCACCAACTATAACCTTCACTTAACTTCAACAAAGTTATAGTAACTTCAGCTATAACCTTCACTCAACTTTAGTGAAGTTATAACACTTCAAGCTATAACTTTATACGTGCGAGGTTATAGTATCATCAACTATAACTCTCTTCCGTCACGGGTAGTCCTCTATAACACCATCACCGAGGGGTCGACTCCACGGTACAAACCGCCATGTCACCATAACGAGTCTTGTTATAGTACACCGCACTATAACGTCACTTTCAAAGTTATAACTCAAATAGGTATAATTAGGGTAGCTTACATGCAAAGTTATAGTAACTTCAGCTATAACCAACGACGCTAGTGTTCGCGATTTGAACCCTAGTTCGCACACCAAATGAATAATTGAAAATAGAATAACAACTTAAATATTAAATGAAATTAAACACGTGAATCATAAGCATAAATAAGCACACAAACAATTAATCATACAATCAATCATTATATCATGTTAATAATTCAATTTCTATAAACACAATTAAAGGAAAACACCTAGTTACATTTATTACGCAATAAAGACTGCAAAATAATCTTCATATTCACAAAGACGCCATTAATATAGTCCTACACGAATCCTCCCCCAAAACGCCCCAAAAGAAAGACATCTTCTCGTTATTCTTCATCTTTTCCCATTAAATAAAGAAACCCTAAAGGTGGGTCTAAACTCCATACAATCGAGTCCCTTAAAAATATTATGAATAGAGTATATTGTAGAGGTAAGAACCACGATTGTAAATATATAATTTATATTTGATTTGGATGAAGAAAGTTGCATAACAATGGAGTTAAAGGAAGAAGAATGAAAAGAGGAGAGAAAGGAGGGCTGCGTACGAAACGCACGAAAGAAAAGGTTGAGCAACCTAGTTGCTAGGTTAGGTTTTCTATTTATAAGAGAGTTTAAGTGGACTTTTGACCCATTAGCTCACAAGATGGATTATCCAATTATAAATCGGATTTAGAATAATTAAAACGCTCAAAGAAATTATATAGGGGAAGTAGCTATTAAATTAAAATGTTACAATTGTGCACGGATATTTTAACCCATCCAAATTAGGTAAAAATGGGAAATAACAAAATAGAGATCGCAAGCGTTAAATACGCATTATATAATTAAACTCGAAAAATAATTAATTTAATCAATAAATTTCCGGATAAAATTTATTATAAAAACACAGGGTGTTACAACTAGTGTCAGATGTACTAGACGCACAAAACTAGTGCCAGATGTACCAGATGATCCTTTCCCTTCTGCTTCAGATATTGCCCACGACGGGGCAATCAGATACCCCCAAATTTTAGCAAGTCCAAACATTGTTGGAGCTTACTAGGTGGAACTGACTTGGCAAGAATAACACCAGATGTACCTTTGAGGTACCAGAAAATTCTTGTGCCTAGCCCAAGTTGAACCTTGGGCTCTGATACCACTTGTTGTGCGGAAGCGTGAATACCTTGTGTTGGGCCTCTGCTCTGTCAGTGTCCACGATCCATAATAGTACGATATTGTCCGCTTTGAGCCTAGCCCTCACGGATTTACTCTTGGGCTCCTTCCCAAAAGGCCTCGTATTATTATATTTTATGGACACTTATAAAGATCACCTTTGACCTTTATTCTACCGATGTGGGACAACGGTTTGCACCCAAACACTTACCATTGGAGATGAATGAAGAGGACGTATACTTGCAAGCACTACTTGCTTCACCAAACATGTAGCTAGACTTGAAACACAAAAATAAAAATGTAGAATAAAAAGAGGAAATAACTGATGTACACTACCCATTTGCATTGGTACGTGTACATATATTGCTCAAGTTACCAACTTGCTGAATTTTTGGGCACAAATTCCCATTTAAGACAGACACTATCCGTCGTAAGTTTAAGACGGGTCAAACACATAACAAATCACCTTTGTCACATAATTTTTTTTAAGCTACAACAAATTTAAGCTACAATTTACTCCAATGGATTAACCAACTTATTACTAGCTTGATTGGACCCAATTAACACACTTCTCTATCAATTTATTGAATTTCCAAATTTTCATCATAAAATTAAGGGAAATGATAAATACAACCCTAAGGGGTATTTAAGGAGTTAAAAGTGGAAATATACACTTAATATTGTCATTAATTACATAAGTTTTTGTGCAATTTTGACATCATTTCCTATATTAATACCATATATAGAAGTTTTGGGCTCCTTAAATACAACCCTAAGGGCTATATTTAACATTACCCTAAAATTAAAACTTTATTAATGAGATAACTATTTTCCAATTGGTTATATACTTATATTGTCATGTGAGTCCTTTCAAGCAACTAGCTCCATAGAGCTAGTAGCTCAAAAATTTCGTGGATCCATTTAAAATAACCTAATCTACATGGACAAGTTTAATGGTTTAGCTACTAGCTTGCAATTTTCTAACAAATTTGCAAGCAAGTCATCAAGTTAAACCATTGGAGATCTCTAAGATAAATGGATCTGACTTTCAACAAATTTGCAATTTTTCTTTTGAGGAAACCAACTGCTGCTATTTACTACTTTCATTAATACAACAGGCATTTCTAGTATTTATTTTTCATATAGTACAATACTACAATGCGGCAACTAATTTTTGTTAAGGTAACAAAGCTAGTTTAAATAATTTGAAAGCTAAAATTTTGAAACCTACTTTCAAAGTTATTCTAAATAACAATAGCCAATTTTTTTTTTTCATTCTCTAAATTTGATCTAACAATTTTTGTTCTTATAAGATAGTGTAGATTGATTAAAAAAAGTTAAAAAATATTAATTTAACTTATTATAGAATTTATAGTTCACCAGGCCAATGAACGACTTTGTAGCTGTAAAGCAGAGTTGCTTAAAAAGCCGATGTCAAAATTAAGTTACAAGGAGTTGTAGTTGTACATTGAAGTTGCACTTAGCATATTCTGCTCCAAACAAAATGCCAATACTAGTGTTATTTTTTATGTTTGAAAAATATTCCTTATTAAGGAGCTTCAATGAAGGTCTTGCACAAAACACATGTCTAACACTGGCAGCAAGCAAATCCTTCACAATCTCCAAGTGCCCTTTGGTTAAGGCCACGTGTAAGTAGAGGCGGCAAATAATGACACGACACGAACCCGAAATAAATTTAACGGATTTGGGTTGAGATTTAATGACCCATTTATGTAAGTGGGTCTGTTAGGTTCATTAACTCCCTCATAAGACATTTCTTATGAGGAACTAATTAACTCTTTAATTAGTCATGCAAGATCTTGTGCATGCAAACATAAAAACAAAGATAAAAAGAAAACTTGTTTCCTCACATTGGTTTTGGACGAATTTAGGGCACAAGAATAGGACTCTTTCCTACTCTTGTTGTTGAGCTAGATGAATATGAGATGAACTCCTTAAGCCTCAAGTGTAGAGACACTCCTCTTAGTTGCATCCAAGACGATACCCTTAATACTAATAATATTATTAACTAGATAATATTATTAGTGACCTTAAATAATAGATCTAATACTAATGATATTACTACTATAGTAATATATTAGATGTTATTAGATTTCACAAACAAATGTGTTCACAAAACAATTTTATGAGAGATCTTGTGAGAGAAGGAGATTGAAAAACATGAGAATTGGTGTATTAAAATGAGATTGAAAAAGCATGCTTCCCCTTTTGATCTTACCAAAATAATTAGGGTAGGTCTAGGTTTGTAGGTGTAATCACAGTGTTCATGCATTAAAGTCATAAACTAATTACTACTCTAAATCACCTTCCAAAACCAGTGCACCCTCATAAAATGGACTCCATTGTATCTTACACAATAAAATGGACTCTATTTTATCTTACACAATTTTTCATTTGTAATTTGGTATGTCATGTAGCATGTAACATGTCATAAGATATTTTAATGCATATTTAACAAATTAAATATCATTTCCTATCAAATAAATTACATTTAATAAATTGACTAGTAATTCATAATTAGATGTATATAAAATGGGTCGCATTAAGCCTAGTTAATATAATCTACAACATTTTGTAATTAAAATCGACTAATTATTCTTATCTCAAATTGTTTCACAACAAATAATCAATTTTAGTAATATAACATTTAGTAATTACCAAATTGAGTCTTATTTAATAATATTACAATAAGACATAAAATTCTCACTCACAAATATAATTTGTTCATTTTAAGGATTTAATTAATCTGTATTGATATACAATTGATTAGTTTTTTTAATTAAGAGAATAGTCCTATAGGTATGACCTTAAGGGATCAAGTGATCGCCACCGTCAAATGACAGTAACGTCAAACTCTAGTTAGCCAATCGTTATCGATTAATGTGGACCAGTTGACTATAATATTTATCATCCCTGTGTATTATTGTTATTGAGATTTAATTAAGTGATCGCACTATTGTTAAGGACACTTACTCCCCCGACACGAACACGACACGAGATTTAATTGGGTCGGGTTTGAGTTGAACTCTTAAAACACGAACCCGACACGTACGAATGACCTGTATACTAAATTAATTCTAATATTTATTGATATTCCATCAAATAAATACTTTCTCAATCCAATCCAAACTACCCATTTACTTTTTAGAGGTCAAACTTTCAAAATTTTGAACGTTTATAGATCGAAATATATAGAACTTTGAAAGACGGAAGTAATATATATTTGGTTTTGTCACAGAAATATTTTTCATAAAATTATATTTTTTGTAAAATAATTCTATATGTAAAGGAAGAAAAACATGGTGAAAGCGTTGCCTCGAAGACCACCCAAAAGCAAATGGGTAGTTTGAATTGGATTGGAGGATTAAAACTTTCCAAAATTGACATGACACGAAAATATGACACAAAATTAACGGGTTATGGTTGATGCTTGATGACCCATTTATGTTAATGAGTCAACACGAACACGACACGAAATTTAATTGGGTCGGGTTTGGGTTGAAGGTTCATGACCCGTTTAACATGTTACACGAACACCAACCCGACACGACCCGGTCTGTTTGCCAGGTCTCACCATCTAAACTAGTCTAAAGGATAATAATTAAGATATTTAAGATAAGTATATGAGAAAAATAAGATAATCATATGCGTAAAATGTAAAGGCCTACTTATGAAAGCTCAAATTTTATGAAAATATTGTGATGCAATGATAAATAAGAAACATTAAACATAATTTAGACATTAAACCCAACATTTATATAGATTAGACGGCAACAAATAAGACCCAATTTCTATCTTAAGATTTTATAGCAGGCTAGAAAATCTCGAGCTTTATCTTCTCTTAGTAAATGGAGAATTTGTTCAATTTACGTTGATATAGCTCATTTACTTTACTAAGGAAAGCTTACGTAAAAGAACAATTCTCCTAAAAAAAAAAGAGTACAATTCAAATTCACGCTAAAATTCATTCTCAATTATGTACATTTAACATACAATACAATTATGTAGAAATCATGGTAACAAGAACAGTATAAAAGAGGCATCAATAGTAATCAAAACTATGGTACATGTCGCATTAATAATTCTCAACAAAACAACCATGAATTAGGTTTTAAATTCAAGCGTCTGGGCTTCGTCTCTAGCAACCAATTTCTTGGTGATCCACAAATAAAAGCGCAGGGTATGTCCAATCAATAGGAGTATCATCAACAATAGCCAAACATACAATGATATTTCTATGGCCTTCCAAACGGTCCGATCCGGTCTACCAGACGCTAGGAAGTTAACCGCGATCATATAAGATAATGTTGTCGAGGTCACTGCAATCCACATTATTATCATTAACATCCCTACAAAGAGTCGCTGGCAGGGGAGACCGCTAATTAAAAGCAATATTACGCTTAGCGATGAGATTAGCCCTGTTGTGTTCACAAGTAGTAACAACTGATATTGTCCCATCCTCATATTATTCATGAACAAGAGTAATTTCGTATCGAATTGAGCTCTGGGAACATCTGCCATTATGGCTGTGCCTGCGTCGTGTCCGTCGTTGTTGTCTTGCCATGCTCCCCCTGGAGGGTTAACCCCGATTGTGAAAGCCATGGTCGCTATTAGTGATGCGACTACCATTAGCCCATTTCGCTGACCGTCCAATCGGAGTTGATGTTGGTTTTGGGGTTCTAGTAATTCGTTTGATGTCATTGTTTTTGCTTGTCTTAAAGCTTCTAAGATTGCCTTCTCGTTTATGTCCTTCCGACTTTGAATGAAAGTGTCCACAGCTGTCAAGCCATTTCTATTTATTGCATTTATTTCCATCCTTATGTTTGATGTTAATGATACTATAACCTACATATGAAAAGAAATTTGAAATGAGCCAAAGATCTTCTTTATGTTCATTTCTTCAAATGGTTGTCTTTAGTGGTTAACCAATATCAACATGTATTACTCCTGGATCGGGCAAAGCTGAACTGACCCGAATGACCTGACTCGTACTTGGCCGACACTCGAAACTAAGGACCCGAGATTGACCCGTGACAATATGCCCGACCCGAATGTCTATTGTTGTACAGAGCCTCTTATCCAAAAATAAAACCGACATGAAAATGAGCCGAACCCGAATTGACCCAACCTGACCTGACTCGACTTGAATTCTACTAAACCCAAACATGATTCGACTGGCTGACCCGACCCAAACCCGGGAATGTTAGCCGTTTTGCTAGGTCTACAACTCTATCATATAGTATATCTCTACCAGCAGTCCAAGGTAGTTTAATGATTAAACTCAAATATTTGATCACAAACATAAATTGCGGCCTATAAAATTTGGATGACAAAATGACATTTACACAATTTCAAATGGATGGTAAATAAATTTACCTCAAGTTGTTTAGCCGCAACTGCGAGGTGTAAAACCGTATTACCATCACTATTTCTCGAGTTAAGTATCTCACCATCATCCAACACATTAACCAAAAACTTAAAAGCCTCTGGCTGACCATGCTTCAGACACAAATGGAGTACAGTTTCTCCACTATAAGTTCGCTCACGAGCCGCCAGTGGCACGGTCCGAACAAGTTCATCAAGCACATGAATCTGACCTCTAATCGCAGCCACATGAACCGGGTTCTTTCCATCAAGGTCTTGCACAAAACACATGTCAACACTTGCAACAAGCAAATCCTTGACAATCTCCAAGTGCCCTTTTGCTGAGGCCACATGTAAGGGTGACCATCGTTTCGAGTGGTCGAGCTGCTCGGCTAACTCGGGTTTTCTATGAAGAATTTCTCGGGTGAACTCTAAGTGACCGAGATTAACGGCTATATGTAATGGTGTTTGTGTGAAATTTGTAGAGTTTTTAATGTTCCATCGATCTAGGATTAATGGATCCTCTTGTAACAAATTGATTAATGAAGGTACGTTGCCTTCGAACGCTGCATCACATAGATTAGTTACGAATTCGGATCTCTCTGTTTGTATTTCCATCTCATTGAATAAGTTCCCAGGTTTGAAGAGTGTATTATATAGGCAAATTCATCTTATAACTTATAATACATGTCCAACTCAATTTCTTAGAAGACTTCAGCTAGGAAATTTATATGGATACTAATAGGCTAGGTAGCACCAAAACGGACACGGACACGGACACGGACACGACACGGACACGTGATACGGCATCTCGTGAAATTTAGGACACGGGACACGGCATTTAAATTTAATAAAATATATATTTTATAGTTATAAATAACACACAATTTTATTTTTGTATTAGTATTTGATATAAAATGTAGATAATTGAGTGTAAAACTTGACTTTAACTATAATTTATTCTCATTTTCCACCCAAACTTATCTTCTAATCAATTTTTCCACCCAAACTCAACTTCTAATCAACCTTTTCTAGTCTTTCAATCTCACATTCCTTGTTTATAGGTGTCCGTGTGTCCGTGTGTCCGACACGGTGTCCGACACGGGACGGCTGGATAGGAGAAGTGTCCGTGCTACCTAGCTAATAGGACGCTATATAAATTGGCGAGTCTGTCTCCTTAAGACTAGTTATGTTGGTCTGAAATAAAGCCGGGTATTTTTGTAACCGGGACATTTTACATCAAAAGTGATTACTACTGGAAAAAACAAGTTACCATAAGCGATTTCACTAGCTACGCACTGTGGTTACATTTTATTATAAAATCATCACAAAACCCCGTCTATGTTTCAAATCGATTTTATCCGTTTAAAACAAGAAAGTGCGTAAACTGGCAGATGTATGATTAAGCACTCAGGTCCTAAACAATCAATAGACGACTAATAAATTTATTTTTCCGATTTTGAATATTTTTGCTAAAAGATCATATATATATATATGCTATGCATATTTTGTACATGGGATTGGGATATAGTGTCGTTTATCTACTCCTAGCTAATGAATTTTGATAATTTCCATCGGCGCTTATATCGTACATATATGAGGTTGGTACAAATAATCGGTACCACCTAATGATGTCCTCTCGTAGTCTGGTTGTCCATTTTAATATTATCAACCGGAATGAATTTTCCAGTTTCGATACTACAACTGATGTTCAATTAAATTATTCATTATTTTTGGTGACTTGATCATTTTATTTAATTCTTAATACGGAAAGAATATTGAAGACGCAATATTGATGGGCATTTTGGAAAAACAATTTTGGGTGATCTGGTCTACTAGAAATGTAAACGTTTGACTGGTTCATAAACATTTCTATCACCATTTTGCAAATACAATTTTGGTTGATCAGTATACTAGAAATGTAAGCGCTTGACTGCTTCATAAACATTTCTATCACCATTTTGCAAATACAATTTTGGTTGATCAATATACTAGAAATGTAAGCGCTTGACTGCTTCATAAACATTTCTATCACCATTTCGCAAATACAATTTTGGTTGATCAGTATACTAGAAATGTAAGCGCTTGACTGCTTCATAAACATTTCTATCACCGTTTTGCAAATATAATTTTGGTTGATCAGTATACTAGAAATGTAAGCGCTTGACTGCTTCATAAACATTTCTATCACTATTTTGCAAATACAATTTTGGTTGATCAGTATACTAGAAATAAAAGCGCTTGACTGCTTCATAAACATTTCTATCACCATTTTGCAAATACAATTTTGGTTGATCAGTATACTAGAAATGTAAGCGCTTGACTGCTTCATAAACATTTCTATCACCATTTTGCAAATACAATTTTGGTTGATCAGTATACTAGAAATGTAAGCGCTTGACTGCTTCATAAACATTTCTATCACCGTTTTGCAAATATAATTTTGGTTGATCAGTATACTAGAAATGTAAGCGCTTGACTGCTTCATAAACATTTCTATCACTATTTTGAAAATATAATTTTGGTTGATCAGTATACTAGAAATAAAAGCGCTTGACTGCTTCATAAACATTTCTATCACCATTTTGCAAATACAATTTTGGTTGATCAGTATACTAGAAATGTAAGCGCTTGACTGCTTCATAAACATTTCTATCACCGATTTTTTTATTTAAGACGAGAAACTTAAGGGCAAATAAAATTGATCACTATGCAATTTGACTTAAATTAACTACTTTTCAGACGGAACATTACCATGATATTAAATTTGGTATGACTAATAGCTATTAATATTATTTGACATGCTAAATAGGCCGTGTTGGTCAGACGGGGTCATGTGGGCTGGATCAGAATAAAACTTGACTTTAGGTCATACAAATCTGTGAAATTGGACAGAGTAATAGATCGAGCTTCCATTAATGGAGCTTAGAGACGCCATTGTTGAAGAGAAAACTAGCTTAATGTTAAAGGAATGTAGTAGTAAAACAGAGTAAATAAAAGGTTGTATTGTATTAACTTATGAAAGAATTTTTATAATCTTGCTTATATACAATGCTAGCACTAATCATCTAGCTACTCAGTCAATCCTAACAAACTAAGTCAAAGTTTGTTACACTAGTTAAAGTTTGTTACATTCTAGTCAAAGTTTGTTACAATAGAGGAATGATCTAGAAGCTTCTGGAGAGGCTTCTTGCTGCACTGTTGAGCTTCCTTTGTCAGTTCATCTGCTTTTGTCACTGCCAGCTGATTCACAACCCCCCTTCAAGTTGGATGTGCATGAACTGGAACAAATTGCAAACACTTGGAAGAAAGAAACTGATGTTGTTAAGAAGCCAATGGCTTTATCATTAATGCCAACTGTAGACTTGATTTAACATGATTGGTACAAAGTAATCCTTCTTGAATTTTCTCCCTAATATAGTGACAATTTATATTTATGTGTTTAGTTCGCTCATGAAACACAAGATTAACTGCAATGTGATGAGCTGCTTTATTGTCACAGTTAAGTTGAATGGGCAATGAAATATTAACCCCATAATCTTATAGTAAAGCTTGTATCCAAAAAATCTCATTGTATAAGCTGTGTAAGACATAGCTCTGTATTCTGATTCTGCAGAACTTTTGGAAACAACTTTTTGTTTCTTAGTTTTCCATGAAACTAATGAGAGTCCTAAGAAGACACAATGACCTCTTAAAGACCTGCAATTGAAGGTGCAAGAATCCCAGTCAACATCACAATATGTTTGTAAGATTAGAGTATTGTCAGCAGGATAAAAGAGAGTAGCATCCACAGTCCCTTTGAGATACTTCCCAACATATAAAGCAGTTTGGAAATGTGGCTCTCTAGGGACACTCAGAAACTGACTGAGATGTTGAATGGCATAAGACACATCTGAATGAGTAAGATTGAGATACAATAACCTCTCTACCAACCTCCTGTAAATTTCATGATCTGCAAGTGGAACTCCATCATCCATGGACAGATGAGTCCCCTTGGAAGAGGAAATTATGTAGACTTGGCTTCGTGTAATCCTGTATCCTTTAATATATCCAAAACATACTTTCTTTGATTTAGAAGAAGGTAATACCTTCTGAAGACTGCAACTAACACTTCTAGGCCTAAAAAATATTTGATAAGAGATATTTAATGGCGAAGGCTTGAACAAGGGATTGTTTCAGTTAGGGCTGAGCAAAATCGGATATCTAATCCGGATTTAGAAACCAGATCAAGTATCCAGTTTTAAAATTCTTGAATTTTTTGATCCAGTTCGATCCGAATGAACCGGATATCTGATATTACGGTATCCAAAATATATGTATATTTGGATTTGATCTGGTTTTTAAAAAAATATAAAAAAATAACGTTTTCAATTTTTTAATGATTCCATTTAGTGTTTCCATTTTAGAATTTTTCTTTCACAACTGAAAGAAAATGATTCATTAAGGAAATTGCATTATCTCGACTTAAAATCAACTAATGTTTTGGGAAAAAAATTATAAATCAACAAGAAAAAAAGAGTAGAGAATGACGAGATTAAAGAGGTGACTCAAGCGAGATGAGAAATAATCTCGGCTAAAAATAGATGCAATAAATACATTACATAAAGATTATAAAACAACAAAGAAAGATTAGTTTTTGACTTTTGTGTCCCATTTTTCCCTTTCTTAATTAATAGTTTTTTAAAATTCGGATCGGATTCGGACATCCGGTTTTCAAAACTTGTCAATCCACATCCGACAGTTTAATCGGAAAAAACCGGATCGGATATCCAATTTAAATGGAATCTAGATATTTAGAATTTTTAATTCGGAAAGTGGATCGGATTCGGATAAAAAACTTCGTATCAGATTTTTTTGCTCATCCCTTGTTTCAGCAAAGGTATATAACTACTCTGATTACCAATGATGAGTAGATCATCAACATACACTAGAACTATGGTGACCAAACCATTTTCCTTTCTTATAAACAATGAGTAATCACTTTTGGACTTAACAAAATGTTGAGAAAGAAGTGATTTCCTTAGCTCTACATCTTATTGTTTAGAGGCTTACTTTAGACCATATAAAGATCTCTTCAACTTACATTTGTGTCCTAGTAAAGCCTTTTTATACCCTTCAGGTGGAATCATATACACCTCTTCATCAAGAAAGCCATGAAAGAAGGCATTATTGATATCCAGCTGATGTATCTGCCATTACCTAGCTACTGCTACAACTAAGAAAATTCTGACTTTCACAAATTTTGCAACATGAGAGAATGTATGCTTGTAGTCTTTTCCTTCTACTTGACTATACCCCTTGGCCAGTAATCGAGCTTTATGTCTCTCAATGCTACCATCAAGTCTAAACTTGACATTATAAATCCATTTAGAGCATGTGGCTTTGAAGCCAGCATGGAGTGACATCAATTCCCAACATTCCCTTCTAATGCTTGGAGTTCTTTTCCATATCTATAACCCAATTAGGATCATGCTTAGCCTGACTATAAGAAGAGGGTTCAAAGGTTTGAATTACAAGATTTAAGGAAGCCTGTAAAGCATGTGGATGACTAGTAGGATTAAAGACAGAAAATGAATGTGAAATTGGAACATAATTATTAGGGTGTAATATATTCTGAACAGTATGAGATACCTCAAAACCCTGTAATTTTGAAGAAAGTTTCTTGTTTCTAATAGACTGTCTAGGATTTGAAATACTATATGAGATGTGAGAATTTTCAATAATAGGAATATTATTATCTGAATTATTATAAAAGATAAGAGATGTAGTGTTGCTGGGTGGTGTATGTACAGATGAAGGTACAATATTTGGCTCATCATCCTCCAAAATATGAGGGTTTGAAAACTGATATGAATTAGATTTAGAAATATGGCAATCAAGACTATTATTATTATGATGATAAGGAAATTTGTATTCTAGAAAAACAGCATCCCTACTGACAATGATCTTGTGGCTGTCAAGATGAAAAGGTTTGTATGCCTTCTGTCCAAAAGGATAACCTAGGAACAGACGCCTTCTGCCTTTAGAAGCCAATTTATCCTTTGTGAGAGCATTCAAAGGTGCATAGCACAACCAGCCAAAAATTCTCAACCATAGGTAGGAGATTTTCCGATTACCACCTCATATGGACTTTTCCAATCCAAGACAGATGATGGGAGCTTGTTGATAAGATAGGTGGAAGTGAAGACACTCTCCCCCCAAAACCTTTTAGGTAATTTGGCAAATAAAAGCATAGCTATAGCAGTTTCAATTAAGTGTCCATATTTCCTCTCAACTCTCCCATTCTGCTGAGGAGTTCATGACACACTTCTTTGATGCAGAATACCTCTCTTAGCCAAGACTCCTAAATAGGTTTCTCGTATCACTTCAGTGCCATTGTCACTTCATAAACAGTAGTAGCATATTGATTTTCAACTTGAGCCAAGAAATTTTCTAAAATGGATGCTACTTGTGTTTTATATTTCAATAGAAAAGTCCAAGTCACCCTAGTGTGATCATCAACAATAGTAAAGAAATAATATGCACCAGTGATAGAAGCAGTCTTATAAGGACCCCAAAGGTCCACATGAATAAGTTCAAACTTACAAGCTACCCGAGATGTACTACGATCTAGCAAAAGGCAAACTATGAATCTTAGCTTGTACACAAGTTTCACATCAATATTGTTTTGTGCTCTTACAAGGCACAATGTATATGTGTTGCGATTTTGACAATGAAGTATGTCCTAAACCTAGCATAAAAAAAGTATTTACATCAATTTGCTTATTACAACTCACTATCTTAGAGCAATTGCAGTTGTCTGCAGTTTTAACAAAACTAGAGCCAGATGCACTAGCTTTCAGGAAACTGACATCCTTATGCTTAAGCTTGTATAAAGACTATAAACCCTTCTCTTGAAACCCAAAACCAACAATATTGCTAGAAGCAGGGTCCTAAATCACACATTTGTGCATAGTAAAATGAATCAGCAAACCAATAATGGATAACAACTTCCCTACTGAAAACAAATTGTGCTTAAAGGCTGGTACTTATAAAGCATCGTGCAAAATTATACCAGTTTCAAGGGTGATATGCCAACCATTAGACACAAACTAAGATGAACCATCACGCAGACCTATTAATATAGGTCTTTTTAACAATTGCAACTTATTAAAAAATGCTTATGACCAGTCATATGATCAGAATCACCAGAATCTATAATCGAGGTATCATTACATGCATCACATGCTTTAGGAGAGGCAAAAGTGACGCCTGCTATAACACCCCGACCCAAACCCTGGGTCGGCAGCGGTCACTCACGGTAGCTTGTCAGGCTGTGTACATGGCCCACAGATCAACACAGGTCCTTTCCAGCGCATTTTGCCCTCCCTCATGTGTTGGAGTAGGTGTCCTCCACAATAGTGCACCACATATTGAATCTTATTAAGGAATATAATTGGGATATTTATTGACTATATATATGATTAGTCAGTTGATTAACGTAAATCAATAACGGTTGGCTGACTAGAGTTTGACGTTATTGTCGTTTGACGGCGGTGATCAACTGATCCCTTTCGGTCACACTGAAGGATGAAATCCAAATAGTAACTAATTATTTGTATACGATACAGTTAATTAGTACATTACATATATTCGATATGTACGAGAGTTAATTGTTAGAAATTGAGTTAAGAACTCAAATTCGATTAAGCTTATTTTTCAATTATGCGATAATTGACTAATAAATTTATATCTTATTTTAATACGATTAAATAAGATTTAACTTAGTAATTAATCGTTAAATTACTAAATTAGTTGAGGTTTTGAGATAGAGGTAATTAGTTAATTATATTTACAAGGAGTTGTAAAATAAATTAACTAAGCATTGTGGGACCCATTATATATTGATATAATGGTAAAATATTACTTAAAATGTTAAGTACATATTATTTATTTAATTGAGTCATATAATTGTTATATGATCAAATTAACACTTAATTATACAAGATAATTAACCATATGATCAATAAGTATTTGTGAGACAAATATCAAAAATCAAAATGGATCCAACTAGGCCAACATGGCCGGTTATGATGTAGTTACATGGTGATGATTTTTGCTCTTGTTTACACTCTTTAGTTACTAATTGAAAGTGACATAACAAGTAGAATATAATCATCACTTGTTCTACAACACTCCACTCTAATGCATGTGATTAAATTAAACAAAATAATAGTCCATTTTGGACAAGGTGGTCCGGCCTCATGGCCTATAAAATGAGCAATTGTGTTCATTTTTCTACTACTTCATTTTGTGCTTGTTTTCTTACTTCTCTCAAAAACCTCATCTTCTCACTAAAACTCTCAAATACTAATATTTACTAAGTATTACTAGTGTAGTAATATAATCATAATATTCGTAGAATAATATCTATCTTATTATCTAGTTAATAATAAGGGTAGATTATTTGGGTTAATCTTGGTGCAACTTAGAGGAGATCTTCTACTTTGGAGATTGTTTGTGTTCATCCATATTATTAGCTCAAGAACTACAAGAAGGAGTTCTTGTTGTGCCCTTATATTTTCCATATCAATATGAGGAAATTTCTTCTCTTATATAAATGTCTTTATATTTGCATGCATGTTACATAGATCATTAAATACTAAATTAACAAGTAATTTAGCAACTAATTAGAAGAGTCTAATTAAGGTCTATGGACTTTCATGCTCATGCGCATCCCGGAAACCTTCCCAGGATGTCACCCATGTAAACATAAATTATAGGATCTTGATTAAAGCGATAATTACTGAGAGATACTTACGTGGTGCAGCCATCAGATCTGATAACAAAATCACTTGAGAAAGATAAAGAACAAACCCTTATTGCTTTGCCTTCTCCTGCCTTCCTTATTCTCTAATTCACTTTCTTTATGTGTGTTTCTTAATATGAATGAATTAGGTTAAAGCACAAACAGGTGTGCTTATATAGAGAGGTGACAGGAGGGGCTTAATATAATAAGTGGGCTTGATATGTTAATGGCCTGTAACCATTAACCGTAATCCATTTAAACTAGGACTTCTATTAAAAACCCGAAACAATATATTTAACCGTTATTTAATTAAGGTGACTATATCGGTAATTAGGTCCACATAACAGAGAATTAAATAATAATTCTTACATTCTCCCACTTGGACCATATTACTGATCAAAACATAATGTCACGCTTAAGTATAACATAAGACGCGTAGACGATTAAATGAATACATGATGGGTTTATCTTAATTACCCTGATCATCCCTGAACAACTGGTTGAGTCATGGCAGAGACACTACTATAAAAGAGAAGTGGTCCTTCCATGTACTACGAACCAATCACTTAGAATAATCAGTCTGTACAAGGAGCAAACATAATCCCCAAATAATGTCCTTGAGGAAAATGACTAATTCTGTTAATCGTGCAACAATAATATATACAAAAACAATAATACGATACAGAAAATTGTTCGGAAATCATCATCATAATAAAACATAAGTTTATTAATCAAAACATAAGTGTCATTATTACAAAGCACTAGTATGATCCAAACATAAACGAAAAGCCTTAATGATTATCCTCCAGACCCATATCGATAGCATGCTTCAAAAATGTCTTTGGAGGTAATCCCTTAGTTAAAGGATCTGCTATATTAGCACTAGTCATAATGTGCTCAATTGACACAGTTTTTTTCCGAACTTCCTTCTTAACTGACAAGTATTTCATTTCCATGTGCTTTATTCCTTTAGAATACTTGTCATTCTTCGAGAAGAAGACAGCTGCGCGCGGTATTATCACAATAAATTCTCAACGGCCTTGCAATAGAACTCATAATGCTAAGCCCTGAAAGAAAATTCCTCAACCATAAAGCTTGAATAGTAGCCTCAAAGCACGCTACAAACTCAGCTTCTATAGTGGATGAGGCAAGAATTGTTTGTTTAGCATTTTTCCAGGAGATTGCTCCCCCACCTAAAACAAACACATAAGCAAAAGTGATTTTCCTTGAGTCCACGCATCCTCCAAAATCTGAGTCAGCATATCCAAGAACCTCAAGATGATCAGTATGTCTATAAGTGAGCATTTTGTCCCTTGTTCCCTTCAAGTACCTTAAAACCTTCTTAGCCGCACTCCAATAACCCATTCCAGGATTGGACTGATATCGACCCAACATACCTACTGCAAAACTTATGTCAGGTCTTGTACAGACCTGCGCATAGATTAAGCTTCCAACCAGAGATGCATAAGGAAAGTTTGTCATGGTATTTCGTTCTAGCTCAGTCTTAGGACACATACTTAAGCTGAACTTATCCCCTTTCTGAATAGGAACATCATTGGGATTACATTTTACCATGTTAAATCTTTCTAAGACTTTACTGATATAGGCTTTCTGAGACAAACCTAATGTCCTTTGTGATCTGTCTCGAGATATTTTCACCCCGATCACATAGGACGCCTCTCCCATATCTTTCATCTCAAAGTTGCTTGATAGGAAATCTTTAGTTTGACGTAATAGTCCCAAATCACTGCTTGAAATAAGTATGTCATCGACATATAAGACCAAAAATGCAAACTTACTCCCACTGATCTTTAGGTATATACACTGATCAACAGTGTTTTCTTGAAACCCAAAGGAGGTAATGGTATTATGGAACTTAATATACCATTGTCGAGAAGCTTGCTTAAGTCCATAAATGGACTTCTTTAATATACAGACCTTGTCCTCTTTGCTATCAATAATGAAGCCTTCAGGCTGAGCCATGTAGACTTCTTCTTCCAAACTCCCATTCAAGAATGTCGTTTTCACATCCATTTGATGTAGCTCTAAATCAAAATGAGCTACAAAAGCTAAAATGATCCGTAATGAATCCTTCTTAGAAACTGGAGAGAAGGTTTCATTATAATCAATGCCTTCCTTCTGATTAAAGCCTTTAGCTACCAGTCTGGCTTTATGTCGTTCAATATTACCTGAGGAGTCGCGCTTGGTCTTAAAGACCCACTTGCAGCCGGCTGCCTTATGACCTACTGGTAAATAGACCAACTCCCAGACCTTATTCTTAGCCATAGACTCCATCTCTTCTTTCATGGCATTAATCCATTTATCGGAATCATTACAATTCATAGCTTGTGAAAACGTAACCGGATCATTATCAATACCAATGTCAGATTCACATTGTTGTAAATATACATAGTCAGCTGAAGTATTTGGCTTTCTAGGTCTTGTGGACCTTCTTAATACTATTTCAGGAGCTGTATCAACAATTTCAGTGGCAACGTTATCATTCTGGAGTGGAGGTTCATCAACGTTAGGTTCCACAGTATTGACTGGGTCAATATTATCCTTATGTGGAACTTCATCAATTGAAATTGGGGGCAAAGAAGTTGGAATTGCCACCCTAACTTCATTGACTATGACATCACTTACCTGATCACTCCCACTAACTTCGCCATTCTCAAGGAATTTGGCATTTCCGGTTTCCACAATTCTTGTTTTGTGTGTAGGACAGTAAAACCTATACCCTTTAGACTTTTCTGGATAGCCGATAAAGAACCCACTAATGGTTCTTTGATCGAGTTTCCTTTCTTGTGGATTATAAATGCGTGCCTCTGCTGGGCATCCCCATACATGCAAATGTTGAAGACTCGGTTTCCACCCTTTCCACAGTTCAAATGGTGTCTTTGAAACTGCCTTACTGGGAACCCGGTTTCCAACATACACAGCAGTCATAAGGGCATGCATCCACAATTTCATGGGTAAGTTGGTATTACTCATCATTGTCCTCACAGCCTCTAATAGGGTTCGATTACGCCTCTCAGCTACACCATTCATCCATGGAGAACCAGGATTTGTGTACTGAGGGACAATACCCAAACTTTCAAGGAGTTTTGCAAAGGGACCAGGATGTTGTCCTGATTCATCATATTTGCCATAATATTCACCACCTCTATCTGACCTTATGATTTTCACTTTCTTTCCCAATTGCCTTTCCACCTCCTTAATGTAAACCTCTAAAGCGTTTACTGATTGAGATTTTTCATGCAAAAGGTAAAGATAACAATAACGTGAATAATAATCGATAAAGGTGATGAAATATTTCTCTCCGCTCATGGACGGAACATCAAATGGACCACAAATGTCTGTATGTATAATTTCTAATAGAGCAGTGCTTCTTGTGGACCCTTTCTTGGTTTGTTTGGTTTGCTTACCTTTAATGCATTCCACACACGTCCCAAAATCCGTAAAATCAAGAGAAGGTAACATATTGTTTTTTAACCAATATGTTCATTCTTTCTCTTGAAATATGGGCCAAACGTTTATGCCACAAGAAGGAGGAACTTTCATTAGATCTTCCACATTTCGAACCAACATTATTATGCAGAGAAACATTATGAGAAACACAAAGAGATTCTGAAAACAATTTATCTAAATAAATTCGATACAATCCGTTTTTTAAAATCCCAGAACCAACAAAAATATTGTCACGATACATACTGAAACAACCTTGTCCAAAACATAATTTAAAACCATTGTTATCTAACTTAGAAACTGAAATTAAATTGCGTCCGAAGGAGAGAACATAAAGTGTATCCTCCAAAATCAACTTAAATCCAGTGCTTAATTTCAAGCTAAACCTTCAAATGGCTTCTACTGAGGCTTTTTCTTTATTCCCCATTTATAAGGAGGCCTCATTTGGATTTATGGTTCTTGTCGTAACGAATCCCTACAAGGAATTCGAAATGTGTACATTAGAGCCTGTATCTAGCTACCAAGTGTTAGAAGGAACTTCAACATAATTTGATTCGAAACACACTAAAGCCAATGGGTTACCCTTCTTTTCGAACCAATTCTTACGCTTTATGCAGTCTTGCTGAAAGTGCCCGGGTTTTCTACAGAAAAAGCAACTTTCCTGCTTCTTAATTTCCTTCTTTAAGCCAGATGCAGACGGTTTATCAGAAGGGCTTGGCTTAATGCCCTTCCTGTTTCCAAACTTACCTTTAGATTTCCCGCTTAAATGATGCACATGATGTGCCTGGGGTAAACCACCATTCTTACTTGAGGCATCAGCCTCATCTTTCTGTTTGATTCTTGCTGCTTCCTGAACCAGTTTATTGGTCAATTCATTAACACTCCAAATTTCTTTAACGGTGTTGTAATGAAGGTGAAAAGCATCAAACTTATCTGGCAGAGAGTTGATTATAAACTGGGCAAGGAACGGATCCTCAACTTTTATGCCCAGTTTTCCCAACTTAGCAGCCAACTTCGTCATATGCAGCATATGTTGCTGCATGTTGGTCACATTCTCATTATACTTAGCAGTGGTAAGTTCAGACATAAGTCTTCCAGCTACCGCTTTATCGGTAGTCTGAAAGCGTTCCTTAATGATTTCCATGTACCTACTGGCTGTAGTACAGCCTGTCTCCGAAATGGAGGACTTAACGTTTGGTGCAGTGGTAAGTCGTAAAAACTTTAAGCAAAGACTGTCACATTTCTTCCACCAGTTATACTCATCAAGTACTTCTTTACTCGCATCAGAAGCTGGTTCAGCAAAAGTTGTACCATTAAGCACCTGATCAAGTTCAAGAATACCTAAATAGAACTCGAGATGCTCCTTCCATTCTTAGTAATTAGTACCATCAAGTTGTGGCACTGCTTGGACACAGTTATTGAGGGAGCTTTTCAACGGTACTTCATTATGAACAATGCTCAGAACATTAGGCTTTGAGTTTATCACACAATAGCAATTATGACTAAGACTTGAAACTTAATTGAGTAACTCATAAACATTCATTAAGCAAGTGCAGTATCTGTGGACAACCTACGCATGCTTAATTACATAATCAAGTATACTCTCTTTAATGAGTGTTTCACTTTAATGTCAGGTTACCTGTGGGTAAAACCTTAATACGAGTTATTTCACCCCATTAGATGTTTAGTCGGATACTCACTGCATAATTTGAGTCCACTGTGGTGAACATCAACATAATGTGAATGCCCAATTTAATTACATTATGAGATCTGATCGCGTACGAGATGAAATCAGTGTGGTGAATTTCAACTCGTCATAATGCGAAGGTCTCCTTTAATCGATACATAAGATATAATTAATATACAATAAGAATGTATGCTTACATAAAATATGATAATTTAAATTGATTCTATAAGCATAATAACATAATATTATACGAGCATACAATAAAAACAAACAATAAGTATCGAAACAGCACGGGAAGACCTCGACCGCGTAAAACAACAGCTCGATCGAGTAGAAAATAAACAAAACACCTTGATCGAGAAAAATTTTAGCTCGATCGAGAACAAGACAAAACGGAACCACTCGATCGAGTACATCATCATCTCGATCGAGCAACAAGGCAAAACAGAACCACTTGATCGAGCACATCATTAGCTCGATCGAGCAACAACAAGGCAAAAAGGCCTCGATCGAGTAAAGCGTTAGCTCGATCGAGCAATAACATGAATAAACCATCTCGATCGAGTGAAGCATTAGCTCGATCAAGTATGGTATAGTTCATACGATATTCATACGCATAATAATCATAATAAATCATACAAATCGAATTAGGGCAGCGCAAATAGTCATCATAAAACATGTAATAATCATCATGAATCAAATAAAAACGAAATAACTCGATTAGGGCAGCGGAAACGATCATGATATAAGGATACGATATTTATCATAAGGGTATACAATCAATTATGAATGAATATTACAACATCATGATTAAAGCATTAAATTCATTCATAAAAACATAATTAAAACATTAATCAGAATTACAACTATAATCACAATCCTGCTCTGATACCACATGTAAACATAAATTATTGGATCTTGATTAAACCGATAATTACTGAGAGATACTTACGTGGTGCAGCCATCAGATCTGATAACAAAATCACTTGAGAAAGATAAAGAACAAACCCTTATTGCTTTGCCTTCTCCTGCCTTCCTTATTCTCTAATTCACTTTCTTTATGTGTGTTTCTTAATATGAATGAATTAGGTTAAAGCACAAACAGGTGTGCTTATATAGAGAGGTGGCAGGAGGGGCTTAATATAATAAGTGGGCCTGATATGTTAATGGCCTGTAACCATAAACCGTAATCCACTTAAACTAGGACTCCTATTAAAAACTCGAAACAATATATTTAACCGTTATTTAATTAAGGTGACTATATCGTTAATTAGGTCCACATAACAGAGAATTAAATAATAATTCTTAAAACCCATCCTAAGACTACTCTCAGTCAAAGACGTTTAACTTTTGAGTTCTTTTACATGGGTAACCAGAAAAAAAAGTGCACTTTGTTGATATGGGTAGTACTTGCAATCCCTTTAAGCACTAGTCATAATTTAAGCGTATCAATGAATATCTTCGAGGGCACCCCACGCATGGTGTATTACTCACCCCAATTGAAGAACGCAATGAGGTGGATGACCCGGGTACTTCGGACCACATGCTCATCGCACGGTCGCAGGGTTGCTCTGATACCACTTGTAACACCCCGGCCCAAACCCTTGGTCGGGAGCGGTCACTCACGGTAGCTTTTCAGGCTGTGTACACGGCCCACAGATCAACACGAGTCCTTTCCAGCGCATTTTTTCCTCACTCATGCACATCCCGGAAACCTTCCCAATAGGTCATCCATCCTTAGACTACTCTCAGTCAAGCACACTTTACTTTTGAGTTCTTGTACATGAATAACTAGATAAGAAATTGCACTTTATTGATATGAGTAATGTTGAGCTAGTTTGTTGATGATGACATGCCTAATTAATATGTGCCTCTTAGTTAAGTTTTCTGGAAAATTATGAATCTCCAAGCAAGATTTAATCAATTATGAATCTCCAAGCTAGATTTGTTGAAGTGTTGTTGAAGTGTTGATGAAGTGTTGAATGCCAAGTAAGTCGAGTTGTAATGAGTCATCTAACTGTAAAGATAGATGAGTATGATACTTACAACTGCAACAGTCGTTGCAACCATTGCCTCATCTGTTTCTGTTCAGAAACAGTGAGCACAACTGTTGCTTATGTCTGACATTCTTTAATCATTCAAATTTGAAAGCTTCAATCGATTTCACTTGGAAAAGAATTTCAATTGTTCTGAAATGATTTGAAACTTCTTTGAAAAGGCATGAGAATGAATCTTTTTGAAAAGCTTCTTCATTAAAATTGGATAGACAATCTTTTCTTCACAAAAAAGCAAAACTTGGTTTGTCTCTTAAAGTGTTTGTCATCTTATGATTTTCACCCTTGGAAAATCAAAGGGTAAAACTTTTTTTTCCGATTTCTTGAGCAGCCAACCCTTCCCCGTGTCTTTGATATTTTGTCACTTATGAAAACCCTAGTCAAAGAACATCCATTTTACTCACATGCTTGAGAGTGAACTCTCTCAAGGCATTTCTTTAATCATTTTCAAATCATTTCTTCCTCTATAAATAAGAGAGCACTCATCTCTCATTTCCTTAAGTCTTTCCAGAGAAAACAAACACATCTCATTGCAAATTGTCTTCAAAGTTTTAAGCTTTTAATCTTTGCAAAATTTCTTCAAAGTCATCAAAAGTCTCATACATGACAACTGTTGCCTTAAGTATTGTACTATTTTATCTAGAATTGTTAGATCTTAATGAATTCGCCTCCGTTCTTTTCACAATAACAAAACCAGGGAATTTGATCTTGTAACTTTCTTAGATAAAGAGTCGAGTTTGAGACGGGGTAGTCTTAAACTCATTTCGCAACCGGAGTAGGTTGTTGGTCCTTTTTATTGTTAGGGTCTTAGGTATTCAGAGTAGATTACTTAATTGAATCAATAAGAAGAAGATTGGATGTAGGCCTTTTAATTGACTGAACCAATTCAAAACTCTTGTGTTGATCTTTCGACTATTTAATTTCCGCTGCATTTTACTTTACTCGTTTACTTCGTGTTATATTCTAAAGCTACAGTCTCAAATACTGTCACCTTCGTTCTGAAGCCTTTACCTAATCTGCTAAGACGAACAAGTAACAATCAGACTTACTGTCACATTCAGTTTACAACAACTTTTTATTTAAGTAATACACTCTTGATATCTCAATTCATTTGGTGTATCCCTTTATTCTTCTCAAGGACAATCAACTTTCTTTAAACAATAAAGATTAAGTTTAAAATTTTAAAGTAGTACCTAATTTACCCCATTCCCCCTCTTAGGTACTTGGAATCCAAACCCTTCAAGTAGTACTTGCAATCCCTTTAAGCACTAGTCAAATTTTAAGCATATTAATGAATCTCTGTAAGGGCATCCCACGCATGTACTACTACACCTGCAAAATTGACTAAAGCATCAGAATTGTCAAGAGGAGAATCATTTCTTGCCTGAGCAAGTTGCACCATGTGATTGTACAAGGCAGTCAGCATTTCAGGATCAAAGTGCACAGGCTGAATAGGTTGAACTTAAGGTGAACCAGTTTGATGAGGAATAAAACATTGCTTACTGTGAGAAGAAGCAGCAAAACCATCTTGGTCCTGTAAAGAAAAGCCTTGAATAGACTTTGGAGAATACTGAGAGAAAGAGGCATGAAATTGTGATCCCTGCGGAGCATATCTAGGACTACTACTTGCACTACCAGCAAAGCTAGACATAAAGTTTTCCTTTAATTTAGGATGCTTAACCAAACAGGTCTCAGGACTATGACCTTTCCTGTTACATTTAGAGCACCAGCTATCATCCGTCTTAGTCTTCTTCTCATGTATTCTCCACACATTACATGGTGCTAGACCAGCATTTCTAGAAGCATTCATGGCACTGCCATCTTAGGAAGGATGAACAAAGTTAGAAATCATTTTCTAACTTTCAATTTGTTGAATGATGGATTAAACCTCGTTCAAAGGTGGAATATGATCCATAGAAAGGATAATAGACCTAGGATGCTCATATACATCACTCAATCCCATGAGAAAATTAAGAACCTTCTCTCTTAATGACAAATTAAGCATTTGTTTTGTAAAAATTACATGTACAAGCTGTCATTGCACCACAATTACACTCACGTAGAACCTCCAATTCATCAATATCATCCCAGTGTCGTTTCAGTTTAGTAAAAGATTCAAATACAGTGTCATTTCCTTGTGAAATATTTCTTAATTATTTCTTCAATTGAAACAACAAAGGTGCATTAGGTTGACCATACCTTTCACATAGATCAGTCCAAAGATATTTAGCAGACTTACAAGACATGAAATTCTCCTTGAGTTCAAAAATAATGGAGTTCAATATCCAACATCTCACCATGTAATCACTTCTCATCCATTGTTGATGCTTTGGTGAAGTTAGTACATGCATAGTTACAACTCCTCATACAAAACCTTGCTCGTGCTTGGTTCCTAACGCCATAACTACATATCTGCTCCATGACATGAAGTTTTTACCAGAAAACTTAGTAGTGCCTAATTCCATTCCAGGTGAATCATAATTAGCCAAAAACAAAGAATCATCATAAGGATTGTTGTAGGAAGCATCAGTAGCAGTAACATCATTTGTGATATTGATAATGAATGAATTGAATTTGAAAGATGAAATGTGATTGGTTTTAAGAAAATTGAAGTAAACAAATATTGAGAAATTGAAGACACAGGAACAAAAAATAGAGTAATTTTACGGAATTTATCAAAGATAAACAGAACAGGCTATTCCTACTCTGATACCATGTGAAATTGGACAGATTAACCGATCGAGCTTCCATTAATGGAGCTTAGAGACGCCATTGTTGAAGAGAAAACTAGCTTGATGCGAAAGGAATGTAGTAGTAAAACAGAGTAAGAAAAGAGAGTAATAAAATTTTGTATTGTATTAACTTATGAAAGAATGAATACAATATTCAATGCTAGCACTAATCATCTAGCTACTCAGTCAATCCTAACAAACTAGTCAAAGTTTGTTACATTCTAGTCAAAGTTTGTTACAATAGAGGAAAGATCTAGAAGCTTCTGGAACGGCTTCTTGCTGCTCTGCTGAGAGACGTCTTGCTGCACTGCTGAGCTTCCTTTGTCAGTCCAACTGCTTCTGTCACTGACACCTGATTCACAAGATCGTAGATAGAGTCAGAATGATAATGCTTGTAAAATTTGTTAACGAGATTTTGTAAATCATATTTTAGAATATATACTTTTAAAAGTTAAATTATATTTGATGTTAGGATTTTAATCACCTTGCTCTCGCCTTTCCCTCTTTATCAGTGAACAGGTTCAGCAAGGAGCACTAATGGTCACTCATATCTCTAGGCGAGTTCAATTAGCAACACTAACCAAACATTTTCCGCCACACCGTCTATCTCTTCTCCTTTCCAAGATTAGCCTTGCTCTTCGTTCATCCATTTTGCGAGGGCGTGTTAAGGGTAGAGGACCGAGTCCTACTCCCCAAACTTAGATTTCTCATACAGTTGTTAAGTTAATATTTCCTACTGACTATTGTGATTCTTATCATGGTCATTTGTTGTCCTATCATTTTGGCACAAAGACGAAGGAAAGAGTAGGGGACAATTTGTGGTTCAACTTAGTGGATAACAAGTGATATACATTAGGGATTTAAATTACTCATAGAATATCATTCTAATATAGAAAGAAAGAACAACAAATAACCGAGACACCCAAGAAAAAAACAAGACGACAAATGACCGAGACGGAGAGAGTACCCTCTTGTCATCCTAGAGTGAAGAGTCAAGGGCGAGATCACCTAAGAGGGGGAGGGGGTGAATTAGGTGTCTATTTAAAATTTTAAGCTTAATTAAAGCTTCTTTAAAAACTCTATGATCACTAAGACACTACTTAGAAGAAAGGAGAAGTTGACAACTTCGAACTAGAAAGTTAGAAGTATTCAACAACGATTCAGCCAGTAAATGTCACAGTGGAATCAACAGTGAAATCTGAGTGCAGCGGAAATATTAAAAACGAAATAGACAAAACTCAAGGATGTTTTTTAAATTGGTTCGGTCACTACTCCGCGACCTACATCCAACGTTATCTTATTAAACATCTTTGACGTAAACTCATACAAACAAAGACCCCGAATAATAAAACAACTCCCCAACCTACTCCGGTTGCTATTTGCTCAATGCTACTCCGCACTAAGACTTATGCTCAAAGCTACTCCGCTAAGAGACTTCCCCAACTCTTTCGAGTTGCTATTGCTCAAGACTACTCCGCCAAGAGACTTCCCCAACTCTTTCGAGTTGCTAGTTGCTCAAGCTAACTCTATCTTAAGACTTGTTCTACTCGTTTGTTACAAGACTTGTGTTTCTCAAAATGTTCACAAAATGAACGGTGGAGAAAACGATTAAGTACTAACACGAGATCATCGAACACAATACAGGCTTTGTTGCAACGAACTAGCTCTTTGTAAAAGACTTAAGAAAAATATTTTGCAAAACAATTAAGTATGAAATGTTAAATGATTTTTGCAAAGATAATTTACTCCATAAAAACTCAAAGTCTTTTAAGCTTGAAAATATTTTGTTGTTGCACACTTGTTCAAATGAAATAAGTGTGGTATTTATAATGTAGAGTAGAGTATACTACACACTAAAAATAACACACTACAATGTAGTACAAGTGTTAGAAAATATTAAACAATTGTAGCTTGTACAACAATAAAGGTGGTTACTTGAGGCACATGAAAACCATGACCCCTTATGCAAGCAAAATGAATGCACAAGTAACTCAATTTTGCAGCCACACTTAAGACAAATAAGGGTAGTTTTTTCAACAAGAAAGAGCATAAATGGTAGTGACCAAATATAGAGAAAGTAAACAACCCATTTTTGGCAAGTGTCTTTTTGTGCAAGCTACCTCTTCTCCAAGACAACCAAAGCTTTCTTTCATTTATAAAGATCAAACCAGAATATTTAGCAATGTAAAATGTTGATCAAAAGTTTGGAAAACTATTTTCAAGAGTTAAATATTTTCGAAATATTTAAGAGCCAGAAACCACAGTGACATGTCACTGTCAGTTTTGAAGTACTTAGCATGAATCGAGTTTAATGATCTCTTATACAACACTATGACTCTAACATTGACGATATTCATCTCTTGATCTTCTTGTGCAACCTTGAACGATTAGTTGAGCTTCCATAGCTATAAGATTAAAACTTAAGAGGCACACATTATATTAACAATAAGATTAATTTGTCTTAAGGCATCATCAACCAATCTAATCTAAAAATGGTCTCAACAATTTCCCCCTTTGATGATGGCAAGACAAATAAAATTGAATGTGTTCTTCCCCCTCAATCTATGGTCAAGGTTCACAAGTCTAAACATATCACAAGTCAAAACATGATCAAGATAAGACGCATACATGGTCAAGGTACTTTGGTCAAGTCTATACAAACTTAAGTAGAATTTCAAATCGCTAAGCTAACATACTTACGGTGAACGCAAGCCTAAGAGTTATTGGATCACACATGCACACAATTTTAACAACTTCCCCCTCTTGACATCATCAAGTAGGAAGAATAACATTCTAATGCAACAAAGTAAGAAAGTTAGTTTACAAACCACATAGTTCAAGAAAATTAAACAAATACTACCAAGTTCATGTAACAACATAACAAACATAAAGCCATGAGCAAAATAATATAAGGCTTGGTTAGGCAAAAGGATAGGTTAAGAAGAGAGTAGGGCCAAGAGGTCTAGGACATGTCATCGTCCTCATCATCATATCCATTATCGGTTTTCCCGGCTTTGGGAAGATCGGTAAGAATAGTCTTCAACTCCGTATTTTCCATCCGAACTTCCACTACCTCTTTGCTTTTCCCAACGTCACACTTCTCTTTTGACAAATTTTTGCTTTCGATTCGATTTTGTCACCATTATTGAACAAATCGTCATAAAAAAAATCATTCAACTCCTTGATTTGTTCCTCATTCAACTCGGTTTTTTTCCTTTTCATTTGTTTTTCTCAATCTTTATTTCACCTTTTTTTTTTTTTTTTCAAATTCAACTTCTTTTTCCTTAACAATCTCCTTTTCTCCATCTCCTTTTTCGGTTACCGTTTCGATTCCCTTCTCACTTTCCACTTCGTTTTCTTCTTCTCCAAAACACTTTTTCATTTTCCTCCATTTCTTTCTCAATGTTCTCTACAACTTCATTGATAATCACATAACAACCAACATGTACCGGATGTCGTTGGCTTTGGTTTGAACGAATCCCGAATTTGTTTGACAGTTTTGATTTGGGCTTTCTTGGGAGGCATTATTTCAAATAGAAAGGTAAGTGTTATGGAAGGTATGAGGGAGGTTATATGTGGGATGGTTAAGGCATGAAGAAGGAGTAAAGATGATGTGATATTTTGGTGAGCTGTTTTGTTGGCTCTATGCATGTCACATTATTACACAAAGGATAATACTTGTTAATTAACATTCAAACATGGTTAATAAAACACACTTAATCAAATATGTACACATTAAAATGTATCAACCACTGTAATCAATCATTGAGGCAAATCGTCTACTCATAGAATTATGCGCAATCCAACAAACCAATTTCCAACCGAAGTTTTATGAGTTGTTCTCTTTCAAGCGGTTTTGTAAAAATATTGGCAATTTGATTTTCGGTTCTACAAAAGTTAAGACGGATTTGACCTTTTTCCACATGATCACGTAAAAAGTGATGTCTTATGTCAATGTGTTTAGTCCTTGAGTGTTGTATCGGGTTCTTAGAAATTTTAATGGCAATTGTATTATCACAAAAAATAAGAGTGGAATCGAATACAATACCATAGTCTTTCAATTGTTGTCGAACCCATAGAATTTGTGCGCAACACAATGCGGCACTAACATACTCGCTTTCGGCGGTGGAAAGAGCGACGGTGTTTTGTTTCTTTGAAGCCCATGAAATTAAACAAGGACCCAAGAAAGTTGCAATTCCGGACGTGCTCTTTCTATCAACGACGCTTCCGGCGTAATCCGCATCCGAGTACCCTCATTCCTCTTGAATTGATTAAGTTCCTCTTGCATCTCTATCACCCAATTTGCATCTCCAAGGGCCATGGTGATATTTGTCGGTTCAGTTTGTGAGAGGAACGCATGAAATGCAAAGAAATCATTGAGGGATTCTCTTGTCTTTCTTCCCGAGTTCAGGTCACTGGTTAAGTTTGAGAAGGGGTGAGATGATTGGTGCTTCCACTTTCTAGGTACGATTTGTGAGCTTGAGGCATTTTCGGGTTCTGATGTCACAGTGGGTTCCACAGTGACATCTGGTTCATTTTGTGAGTTTGAATGGGGGTTCGTTTCTGGTTCTTCATTCAGTTCATGTGGTTCCCCATTCCCCCTGGATGTACTAGCCTCATTTTGGTCAGAAAGTGGATTTATTCCCCCTGAATTTTGATCCGTCTCACCATTTAACAGTGGATTCAACTGTGAAATGGTCTCTTCCTCGTTATGTACTTCATCCATGTCATGTCGAATCATTCCAAGCTCAAAGTCCCCATCTTCATCATCCTCTTCCTGTTCATTAGAATGAAAAAGATTTGACTCATCAAAAATGACATGTACACTTTCTTCCATTTTCATAGTTCGTTTATTGTACACTTTATAAGCCTTACTACGATCCGAATATCCAACAAAAACGGCCTCATCACTACGAGCATTAAATTTACCCAAATTATCCTTTCCATTGTTGTGAACTAAACATTTGCTTTTAAAGCATTTCAAATAGGATAAATTAGGCTTTCTTCCTTTAAGCAATTCGTAGGGAGTTTTATTAAGCATTTTTAGGATCATAACATGGTTATAAATATGGCATGATGTGTTGAAGGCTTCGGCCCAAAAATTCTTTGGAACTTTACTACTCAAGAAAAGTAGCCAAACATAACGTGAAAAATCATCAACAATCACACACAACAAACGACTACCACCTCTACTTCTTATACGCATAGGACCACACAAATCAATATGAAGAAGTTCAAGAGGTTTTGAAGTACTAACAAACTTTTTGGATTTAAAGGAGGATCAAACTTGTTTTCCTTTAACACAATCAACACACAATTTATTAAGGTCGAATTTCATGTTAGGAATGCCATTTACTAGATCGAGTTTTCTAAGGGTGTTCAATGTTCTAGCGTTTACATGTCCTAATCTTTTATGCCAAAGCCATGATTCGTTCTTTAAAGCGCTCATACAAGATAACGTTTGACTTGGCAAGGCACAAAGATTAGTCAAGTAAACGTCTCTAACACGTTTTCCTTCCAAAATAACTTCCCTTATATTTTCATCTAGTACACGACATTCACTAGCACAAAACTCAACAATATTACCATTATCGCACAATTGAAATATGCTAAGAAGATTATGCTTCAAACCTTTGACAAGCAACACTTTGTCGACACAATGTGACGATGACTTACCAACCTTCCCGATTGCAACAATTTCACCTTTCTTATTATCGCCAAACGTCACGGTGCCACCTTTGTAGGCTTGTAGCGAGAGAAATTGGCTTTCACTTCCCGTCATATGACGAGAACATTCACTATCCAATTACCAATTGTTGCGGCCTCTCGCTAATGCCTATAAGAAATCAAACTTTTAGTTTAGGAACCCAAATGAATTTGGGCCCCTTTTTGTGAATCACGTCATTAATCAAGTCTTTTCGGATCCACATCTTTTTAACCACTTTGATGTTCTTATTAATGTCATTCCATCTCTTAGCACAATCATTAAACACATGACCGGTCTAGCCACAATAATTGCAAATTATATACTCGGGAAGGCCAGCGTACTTTCTTCTTCTAAAATCGGTTTTGCTTGGGTCTTGGTTTCGAACGCAACAATGAACGTTGTTGTGCTTGAAACCGAGTCCAACTTTCTTTTCAGCATTTTTAGATTGACTTGTAAGAAAGTCTAAAACAGTTTGGCTTCCTTCCCATTTCTTGTAAAACTCTTTTGCAACCACTAACTCTTTATTCAAGTTTTCAACTTTAGCAAGAAGGTCAAGATTTAGATGTCCTACTTTGTCAAAAGCAGCTTTAGCATGATTATTCTCATCAACCAACATTTCATAGACTTCTTCAAGACTCTTAACATGATTCTGACATGAGGTGAGGTTCTTTAAGAGTGAGTGTAGAGTCTATTGATCGAATACGAAAGAGGGGGGGGGGGGGGGGGTGGGGGGGGTGATTGAGTATTAAAAACTAGCCCCACTTTTTCGATTTATATGATATGTAATTAATTATTTGATTCTTATGAATTGAAAATCAACTAATTTAATTAATCAAAGTAAGCATAAATAACGAAATAACGAAAAGTAAAGAGATAAGAGAGAGGCACACGATTTGTGAAGTGGTTCAGTTTCACACGTTGAAACCTACGTCCACTATTCTCGATTAATAATTTTTAGTACCTTTCTACGGATTACAAAAATTACCAACCACTCGTATAATCAACACTATGATTATAACTCAAGGTGAGTATCGCTAAATATTCTATACTATCTTACGCTAATAAGAAAGTACAATATAACTCACACAAATTCCCGTTAAAGAATTGTAAGCTTATAATGATGTACTATTATCCAATAACGTATTTCACTCAAGCGATTGATAATAATTGATGCACGACTCTTTTAAAAACAAACTCTAAAAAAAAAAAATATTTGCTCAAAGGTTTGCTTTAAAACGATTTTGGAAAATCAACACAAGTAAAATAGATGTCGTGTGAATATGTGTGTATTTCGTGTAAATTGTAATTTGTATGTGAATGGGTATTTATAGTAGAAGAATCATAGTAGATCTAAAACCCTAGTATAATATTTAATAAAGATATTTATCTTACCATAAAATAATATTTGCTTATCTTTTAGAAATATCTTTATCTCAAAATATTATTTGGTTTATCTTATAGAAATATATTTATCTTAATATCTCAAAATATTGTTGTAAAGATATAGTAGAATCCTAGATTAGGTAAACTAAGGAAACAAACCTATGGAGGCCGGATTCCTAGATCACGAAACCCTAGGAGCACGAATCCCTAGGTGGCACAAACTAGGTTTCACGAAACCCTAGATGACTCAACCACTAGGTGGGCTAATTAGGTTAACAACAAATTGAGATAGAATATATTAGAAACCCTAGGTAGCATGACAACCCATAAGTTGTATTACTAACCAATAGAAACTCATAAATATATTCTCTATTAAAATAATTGATAAATATAAAAATACTCTTCACTTTTGAAAACATTTTCAAACATTTATTTCCAAGAAATCATGCATCAATATTGTATCATTCAAAATCATAGGCTAAAGCTATAACTTTTGAACATAAAATCTCTCGAATGGAAAGTTACGAATGACGACCTATACTATCTAATCTTCACAAAGAGCTTCAGTATACTGATCATCTTTCATCTTGATCACAAAGAACCCCCATCGCGAGTCTTGTGTAGTTTTATGTAGATCTTGTTTGAAGCGATTTCTTTAAAGTTATGCCTGGTTAGCTATAACTTCCATGTTCACTTCCAAAGTTATTACTGAAGTTGTTATAACGTTGTCTCACAGACTTTATCAAAGTTATGCCTAACTTTGATCTTTCTTCTCATAATTGTTGCTAGCTATAATAAGACTAAAGCACACAATTACACGCATATGATATATCGAGTAAAACATATTAATACGTAAACACATGTCATTATCAAAAATATCAAATTGGTCCAACAAATTCCCCTTTTTTGATGATAACAAGTCTCATATGATTTCCTCAAGAGTTCTTCTTAACAATGTGACTAAGTATGGTTCCCCCTCAACAAAGCACTCCAAAGTTATAGCAACTTTGATCGCAAGAACAAAACAACTTAGCCAAAGTTATAGCTTGAGAGAATTTAAGAGATAACGAGTCTTTACAAGGAGCAAGCTTAAGCAAAGACTCAAATCATATCATTTCTTCCCCCTCTTGGCATCATTGAAAAGACAAGAACAAAGACATGAAACGACTAGAATAACACATGTCAAGGCAAGAAATAGCTATGCAAAATACGCAATATAACACGATATATATCAAGCAAAATAAAGTGCAAATGTTAATTAAAACTACAAACCACAAAAGATAGTATTAGTTGCCATTGGGCCGAATAGACAATGTCAAAATAAGCCAAATGGGCCGAATAGGATTAGTAGTTTAAGAGTTAAAACAACCAAGGATAGAAAAATCAAGGCATTTTGGGTTGGCGGATTTTGTTAGGATCGACATAACCGGGCCTAGTGCGGTACTCAAGAGTGGAAAGACGGTCAAGGCAATTAGACACATGAGAAGCTTGAGTGGTGAGGCAAACATCAAAGTTCCGAACTTTCAACGAAAGAGCCTCCGTCGCATCGTAGATAGTACGCATTCCCTCACGCATCTCCGTCCCGCTCTTAACCAACGACCCGCCTTGGCTAACCAAGAATGTCATCCTATCCCTTTGCCTATACGCTTCTTGCTTACAATCGATAATATTTCGTTCCAACTTAGCAAGGCGATCATCCACACCATCCATCCATGTCCTCATCTCATGACGCACACCCGACCCACCTTGGTCACGGGTTGAGCTCAAGGAACCCACGGCCACGGCTTGAACAACCGTGTCCAATACCGTCTCAATTTTCTTATCCTGCGCATCCAAGCGCTCCATAATACTACCAATGAACATATCCAATTTGGATTCAATCACAGAAAAATCAGCCCCACCCGAAGACAATCCAACCGAACCTCCTTTGACCAAAAACAGCAATTCCGGACCATTAGCATCTAACTTCATAAACTTCAAGAACGTATCACACATTTCATCTTTTACCGCGACCCCATAATTTTCCATATTAACAACTCCCTTTGACTCAAAGAGCCGTGACAACCACATACCATACGGCAAGTCAAGAGTAGAGTAAAATTTGTCTTCGGTTACCGAGAAAGCGGTTTGTGAAATACGATTAAAAACAAGAGAAGGTAAATTAACCCGGTTTCCTTCCAACCAATGCTTAACGACCAACATCTCATAACATGCAATTTTATCCCGTCCTCCCCGACGCGGAATCACAGTATTCCATAAAAAGTTTAACAAAAATTTCAGTTTCGGAGAAACACTACCCGCCAACACGCAACTCGACACTGTTGCCCCAACATCAAAATACTGCTTAACTTCCAACTTTGCCATGTCCGACAGTTCCTCCCATGACGTACTCGGATTGATTTTGATTCCATCATCAGGAACCGAAAACAGAGTACAAAAGTCCGTCACGGAAAGCGAAACTGCACGGCCATTTATGACGGCATGCAACACTCCATTGTCTAAAGAAACAGAGGAAAAGAACTGAATTACCTCAATCGGATACACCGGACCCGAAAACTGAGCCACCGTTTCCCATTCTTGGAAATTTAGAAAATCAGAAAAGAATCCCAAAGCCCTATACTTGTCACACCAAGCCTTAGGATAATACCGACCGCCGTGTATTCCATATTGAGCAACCCGGTTCACAAGTTTTCTTTCGTCTTTTGTAAGACGGAGTTTATCAATTCCCGAAGAGGTTTCTTGCGGCGAAAAATCACGAAGAGTTACCCGTGTGGTCTCCTTGGAAACCGTGTCAGTGGGTTCGTTTGTAACATCTTCTTGGAGTCTACCTTTGCCTTTATTTAACCGTCTTCTTTTCGTACCCTCAAGACCCGCACCCGACTTGGTTTGGTTTGGGTTGGGTGATTGTTGTGTGGGAGGAGAAGAGGTATTTTTAGGTATGCTTGGCTTGGGGGTTTTAGTATTTGGGTTTTTGGCAATTTGTGATCTAGTGGAAGCCATTGTTGAAGGTTGAAGGTTGAAGGTTGAAGGTTGAAGGTTTGTGTGTTTTTGTGTTTTGTTTTGGTAAGGGAACCGTGAGGAAGGAGAAGAAGTGGTAAAAAATTGGTTGAGTAATTAAGATGGTAAAAGGTGATGGGTGATGGGTAATTATGATTGTGTAAGAGGTAGGTGTTTCTTTTGTACTTGGGCACATGGGTGTGCCGTCCAATATAGTTCTTTCCTTTTTTTTTTTGTTTATTTGAATTTGGGTAGGAAAAGAATCTTGGGTAGTTATTTTTGTTGGGATATGGTAAGGATAGAATTTTGGTAAATAAAAAGATATGGAAAGGTTATTTTGTTTGAGAAATTCGGCTAGTATAGGATACTTGGATATAATTTGACTCAATTTTGGAAAGTGAATAAGATAGGTTTTTGGCAAATAAGTGGTTCATAATTCAATTTCCATAAAACACTAAATATGCAAGACACTCACGTAAAATATATTATATTAAACACAAATATACTAGCAATGAAATATGCGGACACAGTCATACAATCTCGTCTTATTCTAGCCAGTCACGAAGGTTCACAAAATAAATAAGATGAATTTAATTGCTACCGATTAAACCAATTTCCAACCGCAAAATCTCAAAACGTCTTCCCGCTAACGCCTTTGTTAAAATGTCAGCCCATTGAACATCAGTACTACAAAATTCGAGTTTAATGTTGCCCTTTTCTACATGGTCACGCAAAAAATGATGTCTAATATCTATATGCTTAGTGCGAGAATGCTGAGCTGGGTTCTTGGAAATAACAATAGCACTCGTAATATCACAGAACACAGGCATACAACCAACATTAACACCATAATCACATAGTTGTTGCTTTAACCAAAGTAGTTAAGAACATACCAGTCCTGCAGCGATATATTCGGCTTCTGCAGTTGATAACGCAACCGAATTTTGCTTCTTTGAGCCCCACGTTATTATGCATGGTCCAACAAAAGTAGCGAATCCAGAGGTACTTTTTCTATCTAAAGAACATCCCGCATAATCTGCGTCTGAATATCCTACTAGATTGAAATTACACTCAAGTGGATACCACAGAAATAAGTTAGATGTACCAATTAAATATCTCAAGATACGTTTAACTGCAATCATATGTGATTCCTTAGGACATGATTGAAATCTAGCACAGACACATACGCTGAACATAATGTCAGGTCTACTTGCAGTTAAATATAATAAAGAACCAATCATACCTCGATATGTAGTCTCATCTACGGATTTACCATTTTCGTCTAAGGTCAACTTTTTGTCAATTACCATAGGCGTGTCCATTGGATGAGCGTTCTCCATACCAAATTTTCTGATTAGCTCCTTGACATATTTTTGTTGGTGAATCTTTATGCCTTCTTTGGTTTGTTGAATCTGCAAATTCCTAGGAAGAACTTCAATTCTCCATAATACTCATCTTTCAAATTCTGAGGTCATTAGATCTGAAAAATACTTGCACAATTTATTGTTAGTAGATCAAAAATAATATCGTCTACATAAATTTGAGCAACAAGTAAATCAGAACCCTCGGATTTTAGAAATAGGGTTTTGTCGAAAGATCCTCTTTTAAAATTGTTTTGCAATAAAAAATTTGACAATCTGTCGTACCAAGCCTTAGGCGCTTGTTTCAAATCATATATAAAGCTTTATCGAGTTTAAAAAAATGGTTTTGAAACTTGCTATTCAAAAATCCAGGAGGTTCTTCAACAAAAACCTTTTCTTCCAAATAACCGTTAAGAAATGCAGTCTTAACGTCCATTTG